>CALNHX010002386.1:0-180850 GCA_940337035.1 Agriotes lineatus | reverse complement strand
GGTGGCGGAAAAGTTTTTCCGCGAGAAGAAAGTAAAAGTTTCCTTTTGTCTGATAAATAGGTAAATGAGTTTGTTGAGTTCTAAGTGTCGGTAACTCAAGGAATTTAATTGATCTTTTCTAGGTTTATAAACTGGTATCCCTTGTAATGCGGCTTTTTTCCGTGCCCTATAGTCTACTATGAATTTAGATTGCCCTTTGTTTGCTAGTTAACTCAGTCGTAGAAGCACAAGACCTGCTCTGACCTCAGTATGGCTAAGAGAAATATCAATCTAGCTAGTTCCGGCCTGCTTGTTATCACCTATCATTCTGTAATCATACATGCAAATCCTGCCAGAAATAAAAACCAAACAGTTTATATGAAAATACGTAGACTATGGAAAAGAACATACATACATAAAAACACATAAAAAGAATATACAATGGTAATATAGAAATGTTATATACGCTATCAACAATAGTTAAGAAATGCCCACGAGCTTAATGCTGAATCTACATGCTTGAATACATTCCTTAAGTGGGAGTGCGATTGTCAATGCGCAACGCTAAGTCAAAAAACAAATCGTGCGCACAAGGCGTACTCTCGCGCACAAATTCACTTAGTGCGACTCTGCCTTCGGCCGTTTGAATATAACTTACGCGATGTGTCAACAGTATGATGCAAGCGCTTTGTACTGACGCGCACCAAGGATGATGTAACGTGGCGTAATTTACTAATTACGCTTCTAGTTTTCCCAGTTTCCTGGACCGGGCATTCAAGCGTGGGTTGTATCTATAATAACTAAACTTTCCTCTACCTAGTTGCAAGATAACGAAATTCTCAGCTCCATGGCTTCGGTAGCTACTCACAAAGACTTCGTGCTTTGGCAAAGTCGACTGGCTTCCTGGAAGCTCGAATGGCAGCTGGAATAGCAGCTTTTTGCTATAAACTGCTGTATCTCGGAGATGCTTCACCAAGCTGGCACTTCCCTTCTTAGGGTTTGAAGATTACACAAGTAACCTGGTGTCGGTTGCGTTTTCGCAGACCGAAAAACCTTTGCTTGGTGCCTCCGCACTAGGTTACTTTCTATCTGTGACTCTATGCCCGCTGCGCCAAACGCGTGGAGTTGCACCGAGCCGTGGCGTTACTCTGTCGCGTGCAGTTCTAATAATAGCACACTGGGTCAGCATTCAGCTGGCTTGCATTTCTCTATTCGAATGCGCGGTACATTAACTTTAAATCTATATTTAACTTAACCTAGGATACAATCTAGTTTCACACTAGCAGGATAATTGTTAAATACCAAGGTGACACGAACTAGCCCCTTACACACTATAGCTTCCTACCAATTTCGAAAACACTTTGGTTGTTCCACATTAAATTGTATAGGTCAAGTAATTTGCTGCATGTGATAATTTTTGAAGGAATGTAAATGGAATATTATCAAGGACTGATGAACTCTAACTTTGTAAGTAATCATTCTCAACTTTGAAATATTCTAAAAATATTATTATAAGATGAAGATAAGTGGAATATATACATGAATGTACATTTGAAACTGCTAAAATATTACTTACAAAGATATCTGAATTGTAACTTCTAAGCTTGAAAATTAATTGTACCTGGTTTAATGTGATTTGCAGCTACAATTTTATATCTATATTTTTAATGTTAGCAACTTACCTTTACACTTTATCCAGGCTTATGAGTGACGTATGTTACTATGAATAACACGGAGTTTTTAAAAATTATATATTTTTATATATTTTGCTGTTTTTAAATAATTTTATGTTCATCATTTTCGTCTTTTTTGTATAATTTTTGACTATTTGATCAAAATATGGTGTGTTTTGTTGTTCAGTTGAACATATTTTGCTTTTTTCCTTGTCGGATGCTCCAGCTTTTAGAGATCTAATTTCGAAAGTGGCATTAACTCTTTTCGGTCCTCAAATTTTTGCACCAGCAAGTAAATGTTTGACGTTTTCACACAACTTCAATTTGCTGTTCCAGGCTTCCACAGGGTTATTGATGCGATGTAGTTGCCCATGTACATTCCATAATTCTTTGGGAAAATTTGGATATCAAACCACGTTGATGAAAAGTAGTGAAATAATTGTCATCATTTTCCTATCGTAGTACCTTTTTCCATAACTGTGAGCCATCCTTCGTCGAAGTCATGTATTGGGGGTAATGACAGGGAAATACACATCTTGCAAATCATTTTGTTGTTCTCATCTTTGTATTCTTTAGTAAGTCCTATTTCCTGGATTTTACGCCAAAACCATTATGCGAAATGAAAATTGTATCCGCATATATTTGCATTTGAAAGTATCCTCCTTAAAGCATTATTCCTTAAAAAGTGTATGAAAAATTTTTACTTATTATTCAAAATTACTGGCTGTGATTATTTTAGATTACTATTTGTAAATTTGTAAATCAACTACTGTAATATTGGTTGCATATCCCTGTTCATTTTCAATGAATCTTTGTGTAAGTGCTACAAATAATAATTGTTGTGTTATCAATCGTACTTCTCAACCTTCCAGGGTGCTTGAACTTCTTATTGTTCACACGTGCCCATACTTTCATATTTTTAGTTGCACTTTACAGGGTTATTCAATTTCCATGTTCACCATTGGGATTTCGAAAAATTGTAGATTCTAATGCTGAATAATATTCAAAAAACAAATTGGATCTAGTCGTCTTAGCTTTTGAGTTATGTGCCCCTAGCCTGGAAAACAGCGATGTCTCTGTGGCGTTACGACAACGGCTTCCTTCTATGGAAGATGCAACAAACCTTTGGTAATGCTGCCCAGTTGGTTCGATGCCTTCGTAGTCTCTGTGCCCACTCAGGAACCGCTTTGTGTCGGTGGCGAATAATTCAGGCCCACAACTCACTATTCTGTGCACTTTAGTGCCTTGATTAGCACGCGTCGTACATTGGTCAATGAGGAACGACACGCACGAGTCGCTAGTTTTGACGCGACTCACTTCGTGCTCCATTGCCCACGCCGTCTTCGTTCTATTTATAACTCCGCGTCTTCGGTCTGCTGCATTCGCACAAATCACTTCCGCACACGCGAGACGTACAGTGTGCTTTAAATTAATTAGTACATACAGTTTTATAGCTAGCAAGATATAATAAAAAGATATGACATTTATATATATATAGGGTGACTACACGAATTGGTCAATTACAGTATCCATATTGTAAGGGAAGATAGACGGTCGGCCTTACCTTTTGGCGAAAGTTATATTGGTTATTTTGCCGGCTGGTAACTATCGGCCTAGTTGGGCTAGCTCGCCGCGAGGGTCGCAGGGTTCCAGCTATGCTGAAAGAGAATACAAAAAAAGGAGTGGGCGCCAGGTCCTAGACTCAGATCCAATTTCTTGTGCCGGACCTTACACAAGGTCGAAGATAAAAACCAGCAAGTCAAAAATAAGCAAATCAACAACCAATGAATAGATCACAGCTTTATTTTAAATATTGGTGGGTACTATAGTGCATGGCTAACATATATATATATATATATATATATATATATATATATATAAATCACAGCAGGCAGTAGGCAGTATTAGTTACAAGTAGCAAAGGCGATACTTGGCAATAAGTATGAACCTTTGTATATTTCTAGCAGCAACAAATAAAACACACAGTATGCGACACGCAATAATAAATATAAATATAAATATCGAGCAAACAGTAGCCCACGAGCAGTAATAACTATGACCTGTGAATGGGCTAACACATTAAAACATTGCGCGGTTAAAAACGGAGCGTAGCGAGTATTAAATTACAAAAAAAAATAGATTAATCCCTGTGAGGCAGGATATAGCAGGGCCAGGTTATGCAAGCGCTCAGCTGATGCGAAACCCCGAATATCAGCTCAGAAAGATTCTAAAGTAATTATTCCAAAATTTCTAAGGCAAAACTACGAGGGTGAATGCCCATATAGTGACAGAGCAGTTTTCTCAGTGGAAATACATCAGGTACATAAATGAACGCTAAAGCAATCGCTTGAATAAACCTTCGGCAAACTTGTACCTACGTAGAGGCTCGCAAATAAATTACAATAACGCGGAAAAATCGCGAACGCCGCAAACAGAGTTCCGACAAAATAATTAACGGGTTCACGCGACTACAAAGTAAGACAATCGGCTACCGTAATCGGTTCTCTAGCCACTATACGCTAAATATGACGTCAGACCTCAGCGACCGACATGCAAATGGCGTCGAAATAAACCTGAGGATATCGAGCAAACCGTAGGCAACATGCGGTATGTACTGCCTTAAAACTGAAATACTAGCGCGGATGACCTAACATACAATTTGCAGGGGAGCTCAATGGGGCGCGGTTCCACGGAGACGCCGTGGTTCGGGGCCAATTCAAAACCGAAGGCTCCTACAGGGTTGAGCCGCAGAGCTGTCTTTACCAATTCGGGTAAGCTCGATTAAAGATTCAATAAAGATCAGTAGCCTGCAAAAAATGGGCGCTCGAAATTTGCAATAGCCCTATCATAATAACGCATTAAAATTATACAAAAGCATGCACTAACATCTAACTAGAGGAAGCAGTGCTATGGCAAAAATATCATACATGCCCTATCTGTTAACGAGACGAGATTCTAGTAACTAACTATAAGATTACACCAAGCACAAGGGGTGATAACTAAATCAGTTTCTTGCCTGTAGAAAAAACATGTCGGCTCCTAACCTTTGGCCTGCAGGGGGGCCGACGACGGCAGAAGCAACGGGGGTTCCGGCAGACACAGCGGGAGGCCCAGCGGACCGAGGAAGCGGTGATTGTGTCGCAGGTGAGTGCAGTGCTACACCCTCTAGCGTAGCTCCCAGGGAATTGCAGAATTCCTTGACTACTCGCTAATTTCAGGAGCCCGAATCGACGGTTTGGGTGCCCGCGGAGAGCAGCCGAACGAGGAATGCTAAGCCTCTTCAGATAGGAGTCCAACCTCTCGCAGGAAGCGTCCAAACTCTCCCAAGATCGTAGCCGACAGGAAATGGCATCCCACAGTAAATGAATGGCATCCGACAGTAAATGGCTATAACGCACAACGCCCAAATAAGTCCCAAATAAGAAGAAACTGGCCTTATCTTACCTCACGCTGGAATTGAGCCAGAGGAAAGGGCAGAAACAATGCCGGCCTCAAACGAATCCGCAGTTGCGAAGGACGTAAGTATAACTAAATCAAATATGAACGTCTTAAGGGCACATGTGCTTTTTCAGATCCTCCGAAAAATCAAAACGGAGCTGAGCTATACTAATTAGCTCACAAATTTAAGCACACGGCCGAGGCACTTGCAGCCTGCACCAAGTTTAAAATGGGAAAGAGCTCAAAAATCCACCAGCTACCAGTTATCAAAACTTTCCAAAATTTTTGGGCCAGAAGATGCAAAAAAAACAGCCTGCAAAATTTTACTGCAAGAAGTGATTTCCTTTATCTAGCAACAAATAGAATAGTGCAGAATAATTTGCAACAGGGGTTGCCTAAGCGCCATATACAAATATCTGTAGGAATATGACCAAAATAAATTTAATTAGTAGAGTATGGGTAATTATTCGAAGAGTTGCTTACCAAACTGCTTGATAATTATAGGAAAATAATTAAAAATTAGATACAGCTAATTATACCTAGTTTAAAGCATGCAAAAATTGACAAAAGCCAACCATAAATATTCAAGTTCAAAAATTCAGCTAGCGAAAGTTCAATACTACGGGGGACACTCCAAAAGTATCGTAACAATATCGCGAAAATTATGAAAACAAATGAAAATCTAAAATCAGATTTGCACTCCTTTTTAAAAGGCGTTCCAATAATGTCAACTCTGTTTTGTTCTATATAACATAATAATTAACGTATAGCAAAAAAAACAAAAACTAAGGGAGCTAGGGCCAATTTTTAAATATTATTCAGCATTAATATCTGCAACTTTGCCCAAATTTAACCGACCTTGTATATCTAACCGTTTTTGAAATCCCAATGGTGAACAACGAAATTGTTATAAGCGATATCTGTAGCCATCGACTAAAAGAGCTAGTTTTTCTTTACACGTTACTGACAGACTTTGACAAGGCAACAGATACTAACTAAAACTAAAATGTTAACTTATATTTGTATTTTGACACACTAAAGTATGTGAACTACAATCATATGTTAAGTCAAATGCCTTACTAATATTTGATGCAAAGATACAACGACGCTGCTTTCTGTGGATAGACTACCTAAATTACATAACAAAAATCACACCTTATACCGAATTTTGATATATGCTTTCACTGTTTACTGTATAAGCAGTCAAACAATAATAACTTTTTTAGATGTTTTTCAGCCTGTTAATACCTTTAATAATATTGTGTTGCTACATACGAAAACTGCTAAAAATACTTTTTACTTTAAACACAACCCAGTTGTGGTGCGTTTGATAAATTAATTTAAGACGTCTTCGTGAAGAAAACTGAAAATACTGCGGCAGAATTCTGTCGCCGTTCAAAATCTAGCAAATAATTGGACGAGATGTTTCCATCTTCGGCAATAAATCCGCATTTCCGTGTAATACTCCTCCACATAAAAGCACAATAGGTCGGTCCTCGGGGTGCGTAAATCTTCGCTGAGAGCGCTTTGATACGCAAAACCTTTCGATGCCGAATTTGTGTGCTATTTTCTGCTTTATTGGGTTCCGAATCGGATTTGATTGTTTGGTGGCATTAGCTGTAGAAATAGCACAATAAAGCCTGTGTTTTTACAAACGTAGTAATTAATTTCTTAACGTTTACTACAGTTATTATTTATAATAGTAGGGATTCCGTGAACTGCAGCAGTTATGATTATGTGAATACCTACACCTACCACCCATTGTTGTTTAATCTACAATAAGTTTGTCCCTTCAATAATACGGAGCTCCAGTTCTGCAGGCGCCTGGCAATTTGTAGATATGACATGACCTAAATAGCACGCAAACGCGTATACAAATATAAATGTTACGAAATGCATGCAGAATGTCAATAAAAGAGCAATATCACTTTAAAGGCGATTTAATTGTCTACGGTTTTTACAGAGCTTTTAGCACATATATAATTGTAGGCAATAAGTTTACATACAAACGCATCTAAATAAAAAAGGTGAATTTTTCTTTGCTTGAATTGTTATGGTAGATATCCGTTTTGCTTTTGGATTACACATTTCTTACCTTATTGGACTGTTTCTCTAATTGTTCATCGAGCTTGATGGAAGCAAGAACTTGGATTCGCCGTTCTATTCTCATGGCTGGCCGTCTCCCCTGACTCGGATTTTTAGGTGGTTTTCTAAGTCCACAGAACACCTTCTCTGAGACGAATGCCATTCTTGGTTAAAAAGGGACACCAGGTCCCGATGTCCGCTCACCCCTGGTTGGGAGAATCCAAATGTCTTGAACATTTACATTATTTACCAATTGCTCAACAGTATATCGATACAGACAAATGCAATGAAACTAAGAGAATCTTATCAAAAACTTATCTTACAAGGTTTGTTCTAAAAATAACGCACATGATGCATTTAAGTGTTACGAAAACGCACGAATTGCTAAAGAACGTAATAGCGATGATATACAGATCGCACCAATGTTAAGCCGCATTACCGAGCTCTGTGGATTAGTGGTTAGCACGTCTGCTTAGCATTCGGGAGGTTGCGGGTTCGATTCCCCTGGCCGTCTGCTCTAATTCAGGAGTTTAGGTGGTTTTCCTGAGTCAACATAGTGTACCTTCTCTGAGGCGAATACCGGGGCAGTACTTATCCACCTTTCTTCCCCTCTCTTCCATTCTCCACTCCTTCTTTCTCTCGCCTATTCTATAATTCCCGTTCTTGGCTGAAGAGGGACCCCTATACCAGCTCGCCCCCAGTTAGGGGAATTCAAATGACCCTAAACCCTTAGCCTGTTAAGCCGTGGTTTGAATAGTTTCGAAAAGGTAGAGACGACATTAGTGACAAAAAATGGCCAAGAAGTCCACAACCAAACCATGTGCATGTTGTATTTTGGTGTTGGCCAAAATCTACATGCAATCGAGTAAAAAATTCCACCCTATCCCACGCAGAACCTTGACAGAACATTAAGCTTTTATTTATTAGGCCAAGCAATAAGTATTTTTGCCTGCAAAAAACAAGAAGTTTTGCAAATTGGAAATTTGGCTCAGTTTCCTATCCCTATTAACATACTACTACTTTTTTGATAGTATCTTCATTCCAGTATCTTCGAGACAAAAAATAGTTATGGTACAAATTGTGGAGGAACAAACTCCCTACCAGTTTCGTCTAAAATATTTGTTTGTGAAGTAAATAGTTTTAGAGTGAATTTCATGTGATTAGAGTGTCTTAAGATTACATAAATGCTCCATTGTCACGCGAAAATGTATTCGTTATTAATTAATTATCAGTTATGTTGTAGTGTTACTTTTGTACTCTTTCATTTTTGTATCTGAAATATAATGCGTTCTAAAATTAATCTAAACGAGTCCAAAGCGCGTTGGTAGCGGTCAGTCCGTGGGTGAGATTGCACACGTGCGGATGCGAAACCTAATCCGCCGCGGGTGTCATTCCACCGCGATTATGTGTTTTGGAAGTGAATTTAATTGTGGTAGTTATATGGATTATAAGAGAGCGGATGAAACGATGAGATCTGTAAGAAAGAATACTAGTGCTTGCGTAGCTTTGCCATAGAGACTGTATGTAGTTATTGTACAGCGGAGTTGAACACTCGTTTATTGTTCATACTGATGCTGGTTGTGGCTTTGTGGCCATTGGGCGAGATCGCCCACGATCCCTGACCTGTTAAGCACCTTGCTTATCAGTGACTCCAGATAGCGCGTCTCGATAGCTCGGAAAACCCGTTTCCCAAAGATGCCTTGTGCCTGTGCCTTTTGCGGCTGGATGCGACCACCGCAATTGCGGGTTACATTGACATGGGTTGAACCCATTGATGCAGTTAACGTTCAGTTAATGTGTACTAGATGCGGTAAGCATCCGTATTTGCAGGATTAACAAGCACTTCATTGGAGGTGCACCGAACAATATCCCTGAAGGATGCGCTCTTCGATAAGCTACGTGGGAACGCAGCAGGGGGGCCATAAAACCCCCTGTAAGTATTATGTATGGGGCACATTACTGCTAAAAGCTGAATGTTTGTTGTTTTGCTTGCATGACTGATTGTGGAATTGGCTTAGTTTGTGTTTGCGGTCGAGCG
This sequence comes from Agriotes lineatus, assembly GCA_940337035.1. NCBI lineage: Eukaryota > Metazoa > Arthropoda > Insecta > Coleoptera > Elateridae > Agriotes > Agriotes lineatus. The sequence continues at coordinate 171,637 of CALNHX010002386.1, read as the reverse complement.
TATGTGACCAACTGCTACATAAAAGGCCTTTCGCCTTGCTCCCCCAGTATCATGTTTCTAATTTACAACCCCCAGACCGCAAGGACGTTACTATGGAATTTCTGGTAAGTCGCCAGTTCTTGTAAATTTATGCATATGAACCGATCTGAATCCAGAAAAAAATCAATTAGCCTGGGGCACTGAAAATATGTGCCTACACTTATACTACACTTATCTGAGCTCCCGAAGCAATCAAATACATACAGAACGAGCAAAAACATTACGGTTCGAACGCAATTATTGTATTGGACGTATAACGACTTATCCGATCAAAAAGGCAAACTTCCCGCGGATGTATTTTCGACGGGTCGCTGATCATAACATAGACACAACTAGAAAAACAAGTCCCCTTTTTTTCGTGATCAAGAAGATATATGACAAATTAAATTTTACCGTAGGCAACAGAAATGCTGACACATTGATTGTAAGGACAGCAATAAATATGTTAACTATGTGATCATTTAATTTTGCTTTTATTGTAGAAGACATTGATCTCCTTGGTCTCTTAGAAGCACTGGCGAAAGGTTATCCAAATGTTTATTTCCTGAAACCAGACAGATGAAAAACTGCAGAAAAATGTACTCTTCAAAAGGTTTTATAGGTTGAACAAACAGTGGCAGAAAACATATTGTTTTTGCACGCAGTCAGTGGTTGTGACACGATATCTGCAATCTACGGTCAAGGGAAGAAGAAGGAAGTGTTCAAGGAAGAACCTGTAAATTTTGACAAAATTGCTGCAGCAGGAGAAGAATTCTGAACTACAATGTACGGAACTTCTAAAAAATAGAGCTTTGAATTTTCTCCGGTACCAACACTTCGCCAGATCGGTGACAAAAGGCAAGTTGAATATTACTTCACTGCCACCCACAGCAGCAGTAGCAGCAGCACAACAGCATTCGCCTCAAACCTACCATCGAGTTCAGACTTGGTATGGTGATTAAAAGAATCCGGAAGAATGGAGATGGAAATAAGGGTGAACTTACTCCACTCAGAACAACTAAAGACTCTGCTCCTGTAGTTCTGCTTAAATTCCTCTCGTTTAAATGCAGAAAATTATGCAGCTCGGAATGTAGCTGCAGGAAGGCAGCTTTAAAGTGCTCTATCATTTTCATTTACTGCAACGGACAGTCCTGCGAAAACGTTGCTGACACTTTGAGTGACTTCGAGGAAAATGAACACATCGAAAATGTCATTGACAAATTGCCGGTATACGAAGACGTTAAGGAAAATGATTTTGAAGCGGAGAACGATACTTAGCCAAGCACTACAGAAATAAAAGTCAACAAACCTTGTTCCTCCAGAGCATCAACACAAATAAAAGTATAAAAATCCACCAAAACCACTTTTGTTGATTAGACCGACTGGCGAAGCCACAATAAAAACGCACCATTTATTTACTCTACCTCATGGCGATGTGGAAATGAGTATAAAGAATAATTAATTGATAACTTATCAATAACCAGTACAATTTCGCGTAACAAGGGCACATTTATGCAATTTGAAGAAATGCTCTAATTCATATGAGATTATCTTCAACTCCAGAAAAAATGTTCTAAATGAAACTTGTATAGAATTTGATACTCCACAGATCTTTTGCTAACTATTTTTTCCTAGGAGATACTGAAAAGGAGTCTTAAAAAACTGATTTTTAACGCCATCTTTCTAAGGTGGCGGAGCGAGCGGACACGCACCAGGGTGGCAAATTTAGTACCTATCTATGTTATTCAGGATATGAAGCTGTACTAAATTGTCAATTTGAAAAACTTCTTGATTTTTTCCAAACAAGTCCGGTTTTAGTGCCCTGTTGCTTAGCTTGTAACGGGTGTCCCAAAATGAGCCGTCATTTTAAATTTACCGCCATTTTTTGTGACGAACATAGAGTACTAAAACTTTGCCAGCTGTCAAGATGAAACATGGAGTTTAGTCATGGAGAGATATGGGAACAAGCAACGTCTAGGTTTGAGAATTCTGGTTCAGTTCAGAACACTGAGTTTTTTTTTTTTTTGAGGGATAAAGTGTACGACAATGATCCACAGACCATTCAAGGCCTCTAGCAAGAAATTTGATGTAATTAGTTCACAATTATGCCAAAAAGTCATCAAAATTTTCATAAAAAAGGTCAACATTTGCCAACAAAGTCGGGATGGCCATTCGATGGATATTATTTTCCATACATAACCTCCATATCTGTACTCTATGTTGCAACAAAAAAATTTAAACTTTTCCACTAAATAATGCGTTTTATTAAAAAATTTAAATGACGGCTCATTTTGGGACACCCGTTATTACTCATACGATTAAAACAACGTGCAAAACGAAGTTTTCTCTAACAGTATAAGGCGTAGTTCCCTCTTGTAAATAAATATTGGACATCGTCTTGACTTTTATTTTCTTTAAGATAAGTTTGTTTTGTACTACGGAATCCTACAACTTTTTTTCAAATTTTCCTAGTAATCTTTTGGTACGGGCGATAGGTATATTATTTGCCATTTGTATAACTAGGCCAAGTAGCATTCAATTGTCTTCAAGCACCTGCAACGACGTTTCTGTTCCTCGTTCAAATACAAATAGGAACAGTGAGTAGCCTAGTTTCCGAGACGGAATTATTTATTTATAACAGACCTTGGAATCTGACCTTTGTCATCGACTCGCCAAAATGCGTCAAGCCGGAATGTGCAGAAGAAGTCCTCGAAAACTAAACTATATACGCGTATATAGGTTTCGCGTGAATGGAAGAGATATTCTCTATTCTTTTGAATCCAATAGGATTGACCAGCTAAGCCCCTTTGCTATATTGTCGCACAAGTGGTTGAAATAACGTCCGCAAAAAAAAACCCTTTTCGCATGGCCTATTGTTAGTCGGGGCAAAATGGTATTCACGCAATTTTTCACATTTGTTCGGTGATATCCCTGTGTTGGTGGCATGGGTCCTGCTGTGCTAAAAATTGCATCGTGACGTTTATAAAAGTTAGTTTTATCCTTCAACTCGACGACACAAATCACACTTGACATTACAGATGTTTCTTACTGCACGCGTACAATTGATACTTTCTCTAGAACTCCACTTTTACTAGCTGATTTAGTAACGCACTTTAAATCACATTTTACATTCTTTGGTTTATGGCCTATGACATTTTCAGGCCATTTATGCAGCTGCGCTACAAGGCCATTGATATTGTCGATGTAGATAATTTCCAAATAGCTGCATCAACTGTACCATCTTGTTCTTTCTTGGTAAAATGTATATCCATTACTATTTAGCACGCTTTGCTGTTTCCTACAATTTAGGCAACCGGTAGGTATATAAATTTTTTAAATGTTTATTGGGAATATTTAATGTTTATTTTAAGATTTTAGTTCCTTTTTAATGCTTATTTATCTATATTTTTAAGTATTTAAAGCGATATTATTTGTTTTTGTGATTAAAAGCCCGCGCTCTAGTTATTATAATTCAGCGTTGTAAAACAAACATTATAGTAGGTAACGTGACAAAACATTTTTCAAGTGAAATTTTAATATACCAATAATGGAAAATAATAATAAGGGACTTCATTGTCACACAAGTAAATTGTAATATATTATAACAGAGAGAAAATAACAAGGTAATAAAGAAGCATTTTATCCATAAGGGGAAAACTTTAACTCACGAAGGGAAGCCGCCTTCCTTTCATGGACTATTTGATTCTCATTGTCAACTCGTGTGTGTGTGTATGTATCGTATGGCTTGTGGAAGGAAGCCTGGTGTCAGAGTTTTCAGGTTGCGCGAGCGACTCTGACGTAACCTAACAACTGTCACCGCAATGACAACTAGGACCGACAGCTTAACGTGCTCCCCGAGGCACTCATGTAATGTCATAGCATCTCTAAAATGGAAAAGGTTCAATACATTGTGCTTTGTATTAAACTCAATCCAATCTATTAAATCGTGAATAGATGGAAGAATGATAAAAAACAAAATTGTTTTGATTATTCCCCTCATAAAATGTTAACCTATCAAAACACTGGAATTTTCGAATTTTGACCAATGAGGTGCAAATTACGTCACAATTTGTCCTCGCCAGGGAGATGTGGCAATTTTTGTAACACTCCTGCAACAATTTTTCTGTATTTTTTAGGTTTTAGAGAATCGCAGGAACGCCTAATTTTTATTAATAAACAATTTTGATTTCTGGTGATAAAATTGTATTTGGGGAATAGTCTACCAAAAAATATCTCGACCATGTCAAATTGCCTGTTATAAGTTTTAAAAATTGTTCGACAGAGCGCAGCGCACAGCAATTTGACATGTTCTGGGGATCTTACTATCGAAAATTTAATATATTTAATGACAATTTCATGTAATTTTCAAGCGAAATGGTGCTCCTGTCTGAAATTTTTAGGTAAAATAAATATGATTTTGACCAGTTATGAAAAGCGATTTTTTAAAAACAGAATTTCAGCAAGCCCTGGGATAGCCTGAAGTAGTTGACAGTACTGAAGTGTATTGTCAGTCTATGTCAAATTCGAGATTTGCAGGTAAAGTTTTGAGTCTATGTGTGTGAAATGACAAACAAAACCTAACCTACTAACCTCAAATTTGATATACAGGGTGTAGAAATGCTTTTCTCACCATAGGGATTTCAATGGTAATGTTTTCATATGGCCCGGCCAGCGTAAAGAAACGGTTAACAATAAAAATGCTTGCTCAAAGCGGCAGCCAGCCTACGTCCGGCCCTGCCAGCGTTAACAATACAAATGCTTGCTGCGTCGCCACTTGTGCGCGTTCATGCTGCGGCGCGATCGGAATGTGCGCGCGCCTGCTTACGGTCTGGACGGCATCGGCTCTTATAATATAAGATTTGCTTCCCTAATTATTTTAGAGCAAACTTGTATGAAAGTTTTTTGTAGAGACAAAAATTCTGTATCCATTTGTGCCAGCATTTGTCATTTTACATTTCGGAAAACCGATAATTTAAAGAAATAAAATTGCCATTTTTAGACAAATCAGTGGTGCCTTGAAATTATTGAAGCATCTCAAAGCATCAACAAATTAGTTTGCTGTTTATTTGTTTGTATCTATCAAATGTAGCTGCATCAATGGCACTTATTGCACCTGATCTTCTTCCAGCATACCACCACTTCACAATTTGCACTAATTTTTGAAAAAATGATAATTCTAGTTTATTTCATTATTAGGTTTTCTGACGTAAAATGAGAAAAATGATGGCATAAATGGATGCAGAATTGTTTGCTCTACAAAAAACCTAAAATAATTAGGGAAGCAAATATTGTCATATGAAAAAATTACTATTGAAATCCCTATGGTGCGTAAAGCATTTCTACACCCTGTATACTGACAATGCAATTCAGTTTTAAAAAAATCACTGTATCAAAAAGTCCCCGTTTTTTAACGTCACCAATGGCAATGTAAAAAAATTATACATTATAAGGAAGAAAAAAGCGTAATTTTTCCCAAGGTGTGAATTTAAAACCCTAGGGTTAAGTCCGAAGACTACAAATACAGGAAAAATTGTGTTCTACCCTGTCGTGTTATACTATTTTTCCACTGCCGAAATCAGAATAGCAAGAAACAAGTATTTTCGTAACTAAAGCATTGTTGTAAATCGGAATTATACTGCAATATTTAGCAGTCTTTGAACTATGTCATTTTACGAATACCATAACAATTTTTATTTTGCTTTATATTGTTCATTTTCTCCCTGAGAGAAAATGTGTTCTTTCGTCACAATTTGTGTAACCTAGAATCAGATTTATATTCCTGGTGTGGAATGAGGGTTTTACTCGTCCTGCCAACTTGTTTTTGGTGCACCTGCATTCTTATTTAGATGCACTTGCTGTTGAGATGGCCAAAGAGCAGATAACATATCCTTTAGTTACGTCGCACAGCTGGAGTAAAAATGTTTATCTTGGTAAACTGTAGTTTGTCCACATACTTCTACGTGACAGCGCAATAAAAAGAGAGGGACAATTGTTGCATAGCCTTTGTCTCCAATGCACCACTTAAAACCTGAAATGCTACATTATTGGCACTATCTGCTTCATTCACAACCTCCGCCAATGGTATTGATAAATCATCAACTTACCTTTAAAACCGGTAACATTAAATGCGTAACCCTCTATAATGGTATATGTTGGCTGCTTATCTTAAAATAGTAAGAAGCCACTCAATAGATACAATAGCATACAATATAAGCCCGTTTTTCAATACTTTTGGTAGTGTTAGATAATTTTTGCACTATAACTTTGGGTTTCAGGTGATGCAGCAATTAAAAACACGGTGATGTCCTGATATATTTCTTATTCAAAACAGACAAAATGAAAACGTTTTTATTATTTATTATAAAAAACCTAAAAAGTATGTAAATGTAACTTATACATCTTGTCTAACCGCGTTGTAGTTTCTAAACTACTTTACAAACTATTCAGCACAGAAATAAACATGCTTACAAGTTAGCCCTGTGGTAATCAAAACTAAAATTCTATATGGTTTACAATAAATATACCTACATAGATCTACTGTTTCAACGCGCGATACCATTTTAATAATTAACGAAAAGGAATACACAACAAATCATACATTAATATCCTTACTTCAGTACCTACAAATGATTATTGCATGTAAAACCATTGCGAATTCTTCCTTATAAAAGTATTATATATACAAATGTCCCATTTCAAGTAAGAAACTCAAAATTAACACTGACTAAGATACACGGTGCGATCCCTTATGTTGCCCATATGCCGCTCTTGCAGAGCCTGAAATGCGTCTTCTTGGGAATTGAATATCACTTTTGCCTCTCCGGACGGAGTGCCATTTTCATTGTACCTCCTAAGGACGTTATCGGGCGGCACTTCAAAACCGTCAAAAAACTCCAGGATTTCATCCAAGCCAGCTTTGTATGGCACGTTTTCCATCAAAATCGTGCACCCCGGTGATGCCATTTCGGAAGGATTAACAGGAGGAGGCATGAAACGGCGTGGGGGCGGCCTGTGTCCCATCAACCCCATGCCTCTAGGCCCGTGACTGTGCCCGAAGTTTCTTGGGAAGAAAGGTCGAACTGGATTGGGGTTTGGGTTTGGATTCATGTTCACGCTGCGTGATGTTATGCCAATCGTCGTTTCCATATCTGACCTTGGAATTGACGTTACAGTGATCGTGCCAGATCCTAAAGGTAACCCGTTTTTGCCCAAAGCGACTTCCGCATCCGTCGCGGACGAGAACTCGCAGTAGGCTTGCCCTGTGAAGCCCAAATTTGAGCTGATGAGATGGATTTTGCTGGGAACGATTGCCACATCGGAGAAAAAATCACTGACATCTCGATCAGTTGTTTTTAATGGCAAACCACTTAGCGACACGCAATCTGACGTAACGAAATTTTTCTGCTGTTCTGCTTCGTCTTCGTCGTCTAATATTTCTTGCACGTCTGGATCCATGTCGTCTTCATGACTTATAAGCGCAAACTCGTTGTCTGGACAAGGTCTAATACTGAGGGGTTTTCCGTCAAACACGTGTTTAGCTTTCTCATCCATCGCCTTTTTTGCGTCATCCGCGTTGGTGAATTTGATATACGCTACGATATGTCTCTGCTTGTTTATCAGTAGAATTGAGAGCATAGAGAAGTCTGAAAAGATTTTTAACATGTCTTGCTCCTTAGTAAATAATGGAAGATCCTCTACCGCGAGGCAAGTAAATTGGCTTGGAGGTTTGGTGTAAACATACGGATTGTTCTTTTTGATTGGGGAATCAGAAGAGCGCTCATTGTGTTCTTTCGTATAGTCAGGATGGTACCTGTCGATGGTTTTATCAAAGACGCCATCTTCAAGATGCGTCACTTCTACAGTTTGATTCTTTAAATGCCCACCATTTCTTTCTAAGGCCTCTTCTTTACCATCTGGAGTCGCAAATCTAATATACACGATCCCGGTGCGCTTTCCTTTGTCATCGTTGATAAATTTTATGCCCGTGTTGTGAATGAAAATCCCTTGGAAGAATCTCCGAATTTCACCGTAGCCCCCATAAAAGGGCCGCAGTTGAACACAACAGTTCTTCTTGTCACTATGGGGTCGTTCCAAAAGACCTGGGCGGTCCGGCAATCCTGGTCGTTCCACCAAACTGCCTCTTTCGGGACCGTTGTCGAAACGACTGCTTCTCCCATCTGATCTGGTGCCCATGTTGCGATTGAATCCCATTCTGGGGTTATCTCCGAATCGGCTATTCATTTGTCCTCTTTGGTTCATGCCAAACTTATTTTCCCCATTAGGGCCGCCCTGAAGATTTTTATTCATTCTCGAACCGAAATCTTGTCTAGGATTATTCTGCCCCTGCCGGCTGGGGCCATTGGCCACCCAATTGTCGCGACCCTGATTGACACCCACAAACCCCCCTTCGTTTTGATTCTGAAATCCGTTCCGATTACCCATCACAAGCGGCGAGGGAGCAAGAGCGTTGAGGTTCCTGCGAGCCTCTTCCAGAGTGTTGGGCATAAACGAGCTCAACAATGCCTGTGCCTGCTGCAAAACGGGGGACGGCTGAGCCCCTACGGGATCCTCCCAAATTCCCACTTTAGTATCTTTCTGGATGATGACGCCGCCACTGGAGTTGGAGGAAGAGCCCGTTTTGTCCTCAGAGTGCCTACGGTCCTTGCTGCGGCGGTCGCGTTCCTTGGAGCGCCGCTCCCTGCTGTGACTTCGGTCCCTACGACGGCGGTCGCGACGGTCCCGCGATCTGGAACGGCTGCGATCGCGGCGGCGTCTGTCGCGACGATCGCGTTCCCGGGAGCGGTCCTTGCGATCGCGCGACCTCGACCGTGAACGGCGTCTCTCACGCTTGTGAGTGTGGTCTTTTACGTCTTCCTTTTTCAACTCGGGAATGATGGCTGGTATGGCTGCCGGTATGATGGCGGGGAGAGGCTGGGGAGCTGGGGCGCGCTGCATGAACGCCGCCAGAGGATTTCGGGCCGCCTCAATGACTTTCTGCATTTCGGTGCGCGAACTGAGCATGAGCTTGACCTGCACCTCCTTGAGTTTTCCGCCATTGAGGTTGAATGCCTGGCGAGCATCTTCGTCAGTACTGCAAAAGAAAAAATAAGATGAAATTAGTGATTATTAAAAAATATATAAAATTTATTCAGATTAAAGTCTGTTCACGAAAAATGTAGTGGATTCGAAATTAAGTCACATATTATATAATTTAATTTAAAAAAAACATTACAATCATAGATGGGTTGTTTTGGCATGCAGCGATAACCTTTTTTGTCAACTTGACATAAGCATGATTAGTCAACACGTTTTTAGCAGTTGATTTCTGGAATCCAAGTAATTTTATTTCAAAAGCGCGTTAATACATTTAACACCGATTTTCAGACCACCTTGTAACTATATTTTGTAGCAAGCGAATTCAAGCTAATCGCAGCAAGCGTGTTTGCGGAGCGATAAACACATGCACATTTTCGCGTTTGAACTTGTCGTCGATTTTCGATCCGCGTTGGTTGTGAAAACAGTGCAATAGCTGGTATAGTATTAATTTTTCGAGAGGCGTTCTTGTTTTTCAAGCAAGCGAAACCGCTTGTAGCATTGCTCGCGAACGCGCTTCCAGCGTTGGTAGGAGCGTTTCCTCTAATTTTATTCTTTGAGTATTAATTTTGGTTGTTTAGGCTAGATTGCTCTGCGCTTCCGCTCATCGAAATCGCTGCGATGCGTCTTCTAAATTAGGCCGTGAACATCATCGGTAAGAATGCTTTTACGAGCATAATTTCGTTTTCTAGTTTTCCAATATTTAGGCCGTTTAGTATGGGCTAGTTTGGGCTCTCACGAAGACTTACAATTCAGCATCCCGGAGCTAACGCTTTCCCGAATTCGCGCCTGTAGGTAGCCAGAAATTTCCTTCTTTTTGATGCTAGTTCTTTTTCCGAGCGTCGACTTTGGGAATCATGCAGCCAGTAGGCTTTGAGTTTTCATAGAAAAATGCAACGAACGGGACTCCCCTGCCGATCGCTAGACTTCATCATTAATTAAACTGTCAGTACATGCCATTATCAGCTCTGTTTTTTATCGATAAAGGTATGATGCCGCAAACTTATGTCAGTTCTTACTAAGATCTTAGCAACTCAAACTGAGCGTGTCAAATCAATCTTTGGCTCATTTGTTATTACCGCAAAAGTGCGAGTATTTAAATAATTCGAAATTGCTTAAATAGCGTGTATACTATATCTCAGATAGCGCCCTTGGCGTTATATGTTTATGTCATTTGCGATTGCACAAGTGTTAGCCTGAAGTGGCAATTTAAGCTATAACTAGCGAGTTCTGAAATGCTACCTTGATTTGAAGTTTTTAAAAATGTTGTTTCGTCTGTTTTGTCCCGATATACAATTACATGTGTATGTAAGTTAGGTGAGGCTAACCTAGATTTGCTTGGGCTGGATATTAAATATTCTTTTGACTGTTACTGTTAGTATTTGTTGTTGCTAGCATTACTACATTTAGATTGAGGTATGCAGCGAAGCTTACAAGGTAGGTGTTGATTAATTTTGCTAGCTAGGTTTGTTTTATTTGTTGTGAGTAACGACATGGCGCCCAATTCTTTTATTAATCTACTGTTCAATTGTAAAATCCCGAAGCATTTCTTAGCCTGACCCTTACACCACGCCATATTCTGCCGAGAGTTAAAAGAGCTAACCGAGGCCTCGTCAACCCCTTCGTTTAAGGGTGGTACACAGACGTTATACAATAAAATGTACTCTTGCATAAAATTGGCTTTGCAAAAACGATTTCAATGCAGCTCCTAAAATACGCCACAATGTGATTAGGCAATTATGCAGTAAAACATTCAAGCACTTATACTAATGACATAACAAGCACAGCAGATGAATGGAACTGCAAATTTCACGGATCATTTTATTCCTAGAATAAAGGTCATCAAATTGGTTAATTTCGTTTTCAACTACTAAAACATATCTGGTAATTTCCGATGATTATAGCAAAAGAGTGGGCCAATGTTAAATATGTATTTCTAAAAGTAACTAAAGTATCTATGTGTAAAATAGTTTGTCTTTAGCGAATATGTAGCATTTGCGATTGAGTTTAACATACGTATGATGACCAAAAATATTTGAAATTGTGTTTTCGTAATTGGGAGATCGTTCCTGCTCACCCAATAATTTATTTTGCCCATAATTTCAATTCAGTTGCAATCAAATACTCCTTGAGAATTCAGCTATAACATTGACGGTTTCGTGTAAAGTACAGTTATTAAAGATATTGCAAAAGTGTATGAAGGCAAGTTGCTGAAAATGTTCTCAAGTACTAGACGCAACATTTGAAAAAGATTCGTATTGTTTGACAAAACAAAGTAGGCATATGAATCGTTCATGTTCGTTTTTGGTATTTCGCGACTCGATATTAAATATCGAACGTTTCGAGGAACAATCTACCCTTGTTTTCAATGATTAACAATTAAAACTAAAAATGAATAAGGAAACTTAGCTTTTTATGGGACTGAGAAACGACCAACTTCCAATGAATTGCTTGACGCTGACAATTCATTGGAGGTTGGTCCTTCTTATTTTTTTTAAAAGTTATAAACACATATAAACACTCAGCACCTATGCGATTTAACACTAATTGCTACCTACGAGAGGGCCGGCCTTCCTGTGCTGACGTCACGCCGGAGAGCTGCGGCCTTTATTCTTTGGGTGGTATTAGACTAGGGCGGTTTTATCCTTGGATATTGGTAATAGGGATGGGCGCGTGACGTGAAAACAGTCGTGTCACGGCGTGAACGTATCTAATATTTGAAAATCGTGACGTGAACGTGACTGAAAATTTCCAAGGCGTGATTCACGTTTCACGTTAATTTCACGTTAAATATTTAGTAACGAATAAAAAACTGCAGGGTGCCCCGGGTGCACGTTTTATTTTTAAACCAATTTATTGTGTAGATGTATAGATGAACTTATGATTCTAATGAAAGTAATGTTTTGTTTTGTATACTCGGCTTAACGCTGAAAATGTTTAATTACGTTTTACTATTAAACCAAACATGTATTGTGTAGATGTGTAGATGAACCTATTTTTATAAAAGTAATGTTTTGTTTTGTATACTCTACTTAACATTGAAAATGTTGATTACGTTTTATTTTTAAACCAATTTATTGTGTACATGTGTAAATGAACTTATTATTCTAATAAAAGTAATATTTTGTTTTGCATATTCGCCTTAACGCTGAAAATGTTGATCCTTTTACGTAAAGGTACTCTTAAACCTACGAATTAAAAGTGTTGCCTAGCAACATATACCTTCTGTACTCATACCAATAAAAGAAACGTCAATTCCAATGACAGCTTTTGGTATTAAAAGTAATGTCTTTGAAGAGAGCTGCAAGAAATGTATTTGCGAGAAATCAGTATTTATCCCTTGTCGTAAGTTATTGTAGTCAATTTTCATTTTTGTTATGTCAACTATTCTGATAGCAACATATCACGTAAATAATTTCACGTGAAAAACATATTTTAGTTCTGTTTAGGATTTTTTTCATTGGTTTTAAATTTGAACATTCTGTTCTATCTGAATTTAAATTTTGAAATAAAAGCTGCGTGTCACGTCGTGAGTGGCGTGTCACGCCGTGAACGTGAGTGAACGTGAGCGTGAACGTGAGTGTTTAAAGCAAGCGTGAAACGTGCGTGACGTGAGTGAAAACTCAGTCACGCGCCCATCTCTAATTAGTAATATAGGCACTTGGCGTTAAAACATTTATTATATTATAGAACAGTACGGCAAATTGTACGAACAAAGGACAAAAAGACAGCTGAAGTGATTTTGTTTTGAAAACTTCAGAGGTAAAGGTGACTCATTTTCTTTCAGATATGTCTAAATGTTTTAACAGAACTCGCTCATTTTTATGGGGGCCATCATTGAGTCTGCTACCCAGCGCAACTCAGCCTAACTACGTCACTGATAACTATCAAACTAATTCAGTTTTCCAAATTGGTTTCTTTGGCTAAATGCAAAGACCTTTAGATAAACATTTTGCTCTTAATATGTTGGGAGCGCCAAGAACACTAGCATCTATCTGAAAACGTTATAACCCAGGAAAACAAAATTTGAAGAATTTCTCATTCGCTATAAAGTTGTGGAAAAGAGGAACAGGTAAACTATGCTTAAACCAAGCTTCCCTAATGCTTTCGAAGTGTTGACCTATTTAGGTTTACAGATGCAATTTCCTGACATACAAAGCAAATGTGATAAATCTTTATCTAAATACAGGGCGATAAGTATGATCATTAAATTAGGGTGACCTCGGTGGAAGTAGATTGCACTCAAAATTAATCGCTTCTGGGAAAAAATCGCATTAGGGTCTCACGCAAACCTTTGAAAAGCACTGGTTAACACCAAAACCTTTATTGGGCCAATCAGATAATAATCAAATGTTATTTCAATACTCAAACAACTATTTTTTGCTTCTGCATTTTATCCAAATTCGGTCTTATCGCAACCACACGTGCAAAATCATGTTTATACGAGTAGAAATTCCTTCCAGTAAACGTCAACCAGTTAAGCAATTAACTGTTTTAATATTTTATAGGATTATTACTAACATTTTACGTAAAGTTTATTATGCAAAGTTGCTCAATTTGATGTCCTCTTGCTAACCTAAATTTAATGACCATACTTATTAATCACCCTGTATATAAAGATCATCAAATGCTTTTATGCAACATTTTTAAGTAAATTTCAAATCAGTTGATGTCCTTTGGAGTAGTGTTAATATGGTAATTATTTTCTATCGTCCAGTTTTTGGCACTTTATTTTGTTTATTGTTAAATTTAGAGAACATTTTGACGAATTGAATACGATAGTATTGCAGTAATAATTTTAAGAACAATCGGAGGACTTTCTAGCAACACCTGCTGAGTTGTCCTTGGATTAACTGTTTTGGAGATATTTAAATGTATTTTCCTTTCAAGTAAAGTCTATCTGTGAAAAGTTCTACGTAATGAGATCAGAATAAATCAAACAGATTGTAAATTGCAGAGACGACCATGAAGAATAATTTTTCGAAAATGTACTACGAAATGGAAATTAGTAAGTAAATTATCTTTCTTCGAGGATTTTACCCCAACCACATTCGGTCTTGTGTTTTTTCTTACTCGAAAGTGTTTTATCAATAGAAAAAGCTACAGTCAAAACTTTGGATTTGGCACTCAGTAAAAAAACCAATTCATTAAAAAAATATAAAAGCCTTGATTGGGATGGGACGCACGTGTTTGTGATTCTTGAAATGGATTTTGGCCAGTACTAGTTGTTTAGAGTGATCTTTACTAATGACGTTTACACTCATTTTGATTATGCTCTTCATCATAACTATGTATTTACCACTCTTCTAAAATTAAATCCTTTGAACTGCAGGCTCCGACCATGACCTTATCTGCTGATGCTGAGATGCAACAACTGGTGATGGATGTCTTGGCAAATAGATCAGCGATTAAAGTGCTATTCAATGACACCTAGCCACATAATTTGACGCAAATAATTGCTTTTATGTCTTCTAATCAGCACTGACGTGCTATAAAATTGCTATAAAGAATTTCTACTGTAAATGTCCTTTTGCTTATCTCTAATACTCGCACCAACATTCATTTTTTACCAATCTGACATCTTTTTGATTTCTGTTCTTCAGCATGCTTTTTATATTATTAAGAGTATTTAAAATGCGCATGTTTCTATATTTATTATTTACATTTATAAATTCTTATTATTTTCGACTTTTTTATGCAATTATCTTTAGTAGCTGTGTGTAAAAGGCATATCCACTACACGCTAACAAGGAAGTTCCATATTGGACTGTTACGTCGTCTAGGATTCATTAACCTTAAAGGTGCAACGGAATAAAAGACAGCGAAGCAATGAATACAGCAGTCGTTTTTCTATGAATAATGACGGCATGCCGAAGGAGTGTCTGATTAAAGCTAATGCTTGCTCTATTACAATTATCTGCATTTGCATTTATCTGAATAAATTTTCCATGTCTTATTATGCTCATAATGCTAGGCTTCAGGTAGGCGGTCATTCATTGCTAACAAAGTCTATGTCTTTTATAACTTCACATTTTCTACATTGGAAAGCAGTGCATTTGTGCATTCGGCTGATATTACATATTCTATACTGTTTTTGCTACAAAAGAACAGAACGTATGATTGAAATCCTGATTAATATCGAAGTGGAAGCATTCGATATTGCTAAATGCCATTAGAAAAGGGCATGCAAGCTTTGAACTCAATGTGTATTTTGGCTTACCGATGTTTTTAAAATGTGTGCAAACCACAAAATTGGGTGGACAAAAAGACATGTCTTGAGGTTGATGTTTGTGTTCGAAGCTAATTCATTTTTCATATATTGCGTTATTAGGCTTACTCGTAAGTCGTCATACGTCAATTAAGCTCTTTAATTCAACTCATTTGCGGTACTGGTCAATATCAACCAGAAGATAATTTCTCATCTAGTTAATTGATGGCTAAGATTGCACGATTTTCAACTGCAAGCAGACACATAATGTCTGCAATCATATTTGGGTTAATGTACCAAGACACCCTTGATTGTGTTAGCGAGCGAAGCCTTCGCAGACGCTATGGAGGAGCTTGAACTCGATTGGATTCAATGCTTTTGTGTATTAAATAAACATTATACAGCTGCAGAGAAATACCAAAAATGTACACATTTAAGGACGCTACTCAACAAATGCCCGCCTTTGATCAAAGTATTTTTATAAAGATGCAGGCGATAGTAGTGTACATATCCAAACATCCTTTGGGAGTTCCGTACCGACGTTAAACGAATATTTTCTACGTCTACTGAACTGATTTATAGTTTATTTTTTCACGTCCTAAGTAATTTGATAAGATCTTGTAAAATAGTCGTAACGAGAGCTGACACTTCTCGGTGCAGCTGTTGTTGTGTTGCGGAAGCTTATCATAAATATGTTGGCCAATGCATTTCTGATACCCGAGACAGGATAATATCATTTAGCATTACTCTTCCAGATAAGAATAATGAATTGCTTATCACGACCAGGTCACGTTGTCAATGCAACGCAAAGGTCCACAAACAAGACAATTCAATTCTGTTATTTTTTTTTCTATATCTGTGACCTGACCTGCTTTCCTTCTAGCAACCGTCTCTCTCTTAAACAACGAAAACTATAGTAATACAAGGACAATTGAGAAAAAGATATTTAACTTAATACAAGCATGCATGGCCAAAATTAATGCATACTTGATTTTTTACATCCATGATCGGTCTCTGGAAGGCAGCCAAATAAGCTGTACTAATACTAAAATTGGAAAAGATTTCTTAATATCTTTTAATAACTCATTATAATTTTCAGCGTGGTAAAAATCTGTAAAGGGGTTTCCAAAGAACTTCCCTTGCAAGAATGCAGCACAAAGCGGTAAAAATATCTTAAAGTTTTTAATAATACTGAAACAATAAGAGGAAATACTTGGTAATGCGAATTACATCAATTTGCAAATAAAAAAGGATGTAACCGATGGGATTCGAGCTCATTGCGATTTCATCACCTTGCAGCACCTCGGGCGGCGCCGATCGCTAGTCTCGTTCGGCTACGACGGAGAGCGGTGTATTTTCGGTTGCGGCTGCTTTATATATGGCATGCTGCTCGATGTATATGTTTGTCCTTTTTACGTCATTTACCCTGTATCTGTTGGGTCCCATTTTCGTAAAGGATTAAAACCTGACCCAAATACAAAATATTACTTTTAGCTATCCTTCAGTTAAAGCAAAAATACACAAAATTTTATTTTTTAAGGTGGTCAGCCTGTATACATTTGACCGAAAGTATATTTGGTTTTGAGCAAAGTAGGCATGCAAAATATAATCTGCTTCCAATAAATAATTTGTGAGCTATAGTGCCAACGGACCGAGACGCAATTGCAAAAACCTGCAAAATCCACGGACCCAGAAACGTGAAAATCTGAAGAGAACTCGGAAGGTGATTTTCTCGCGATTACAATACTTTCTTCGTCTTTTAGACGAGCGAACTTAAACGAATAAATATGTACTTTGCAAATATTTAATACAAAACAAAGCGTTTAAAAATCTGTTTCTTCAGATGTTGGCTTGATTGTCTTTTTTACTTCCTGCTATCTGTTGGCGGTATAGCTCAAAAATTATCTGGTGGAGAAAGATGATACTTTATATGTCTACCTGGCATGAAACCGAATATACTTTAGGTCAAATATGTACAGTGCAAGCACCTTAAAAAATAAAATGCAATCTATTTTTGCTCTTAACTCAGAAATAGATAAAAGTAATAATTTGCACATAGTTAAGCATTTACACTTGACGAAAAAGGCACACAACAGATACAGGATAAAGGTCGTAAAAAAGACAAACATGTGCATCTATCACCACGTCCTATATATAGCAACCGCAAGCAAAAATAAGAACCTAACCAGGGCCGTATCTGGGGAAAAAATTTGGAGGGGATTGAAGTAACACAAAAAAATCAGTTGAATTCCGCAAACAAACTTTTTAGGTGTCTGAGCGTTTTTTAAATTTTTATTTTATTCTTATTTTATTTTATTCCGTACTCCGCCAACAGCCGTTAGGCCAATTATAGGCGTCACTGTACATTTTTTATGGGGACTTCCAACCCCACTAACGACTATCATGATGTTATTATGATATCCGGGACCAACTTTTTTCCGTGATAGCCGTACCACGAGGTGCCGGGAAAAGCAGCCGTGGAACTCCCATCCAAGTTCTGACCAGAGAGAGCGTTGCTTAACTCTGCTGATCGAGCGTGGACGCTTGCTCAAGCTACACCGCCCGGGACCTAATGATCTCTCTGCTATAGCTGTTGATGCAGGTAATGTGGTAAAAAAAAATAATATAAATATTTGGAAAGATACCTACATTGATTACATTGCGATAATTCTTCAACGACATCGTTCGGGCTATCAACTTCAGGCTGCTGAATCCACTTTTGTTTCCATAGTTGTAACTCTGCAGGCAACGTATCGAGGTCCAAAAATTGATTGTACAAAGAATAGTAATTTACGTTACAAGTATAGAAAGTGGAGCTTTTCAGTACGAGTGAGATATTTCCGGAAGAGGCCGTTAGGCCGAGTCCGGAATTTCGAGACGAGTATCGAAAAGCCACTTTCATACGAGTTTCGTACAATATTTTTTCGTACACTAGCATACAAAACGGAATACTAACTTTATCCACGTATATAGCAAGTAAGTAGAGTAATGTTATTATGTACGTAACGTTTTATATGTGTTGTAACTAAGGAAACGTACGGCAAAGTGCTACTTTGCCGTACGAATACCGCAACTTTCTGATTAATAAATTGTACGTCAAAGTAGCTCTTTCAATGCTAGTGTACGAACACAGGTTTTTATCTCCACCGTTTGTCTTTTTGCACATATTTGGTAATAGAAGATGTAGCGATGAGAGGGTTTTTTGTAACTTGCGAATCTTTGAGTCAGTTATCAAGTAGTTCAAGGTTGAGTTGCGATTCTGTAAGCAGACGAAGTAAACGCATCTCCAATTTTATACTTTCGGGAGGGGTTTCAACCCCCAAAATCCCCCCTCAAATACGGCCTTGAACCTAACCATCGTAGCTGAACAGGACTAAAAGACGAAGGAAATAGGGTAATCGTAGAAAAATCACCTTCCGAGGTCGCTAGATGACGAAAAACATGTTTTCTCAATCCTGTCTGTGCATCTGTCTGTTGGCGGTATAGCTCAAAAATTATTTCTTGGAGGAAATCAATATTCGGCGTGCCGGTTATATGTCTACATGGCACGAAACCGCCCTGCAGGCCTAAGGCTTGTTGTACTATTTTCTTCCATCCTTTCCTCTCAGTTGCCCTTTGTTCCCATTCTGCGATTCCTAGTTCCAGCAAGTCTTTCTTTACACTGTTCAGCCAGTTATTTTTCGGTCTGCCCCTCTTCTTTTTTGTTTCTATTTTGCTTTTCAACATCTTCTTTGTCACCGGGCAGTCTAGAAGTCTCTGAACATGTCCAAGCCATCGTATTCGGTGGGACCTGACCGTTGCCGTAATGCTTGGGTGACCATATAGCTCAATAATCTCCTCGTTTGTTCTTCTTTCCCAAGCGTCATGTAGTTTCTTTCCTCCATAAATTCTTCTGAGTATCTTTCTTTCCCAGATTTCTAATTTGTTGGCTTCACTTTTGTTTAATATCCACGTTTCACACCCGTACAGGACCACTGGTTTGATAACCGTTTGATATATTCGGACTTTTGTTTTTATGGACACGTTTTTTGATTTATAAACGCTTACTTCTTCGATCTCAATCATGACACGGTCCAATCCCAGAAGTCGTTTGTTACTTAATGACAATGGCCGTGAAAGCCTCAAAAATCAAGTATTATAGGAATTACATACAAAGGTTTTCTAAAATAAATTTCACCTAATAAAGCTCCCGCACTTCTGTTACCACTATTTAGTCTTTCATTTATATCCACACTTTCATCAAAGTTATTTGTCAAAACAACACCCAGGTATTTAAATCTGTTCACTTTATCAAATTTATAGTTTTTACCGTCGACTACACTGGTTACCACTAGGTCGCCCCCTTCCAATGTACTTCCTCCTCTCATTACCATATATTTGGTTTTCTCTTCATTTATTTGTAATCCCTTTCCTCTTGCCACTTTTTCTAGTCGTTTTATTACTTCTTTTAATTCCTTTTTTGTCCTAGTGATTATTGTTAAATCGTCGGCGTATCCTAAACATCGATGTAGGTGATTTAAAATTGTGCCTTGCGTATGTATTTTACTTTCTCTCATTACCTTTTCCAACATTAGATTGAACAATAATGAGGATAACGGATCCGCTTGTTTCAGACCTCGGTTGACGTTAATGCTTTCTGAAACATTTCCATTAATCATAACCTTGCTTTCCGAGCCCTGCATTGTTAGCTTTGTTAGGTATCCCTAGATTGGTCATAGCTTCGCAAAGTTTTTCCCTATTTATGGTATCGTACGCTGTTTTAAATCAATAAATATAACGTGTAGGGCTAGATTGTGTGCATAGCTGTTTGCTTGAATTTGTTTTATTGTAAAGATCTGATCGTTTACAGATCTATTTTGTCTGAAGCCGCATTGGTATCCTCCTAGAATTTTTTCTGTCCACTCGTTAACGCGATCTTTTAGGCAACTAGCCATAACTTTATATGTTACATCTACAAGTGCTATACCCCTGTAGTTGTCACATACGGCGATATCCCCTTTCTTATGTACTGGGTGTATAATTGCTTCTAACCATCTTTTTGGGATTTTTTCTTCTCTCCACACCTTTAAAATAAACAAATGTATACGTTCGTGCAGCTTATCCCCCCCTTGATTGATTAGTTCGACTATTATCCCATTTTCACCGGCACTTTTATTATTTCCTTGATGTCTTATAATATTTTGAATTTCGCGTAAGCTTGGTTCATTTATTCTGTCTTCGTTATGATCTGCTAACTCTCTTTCGTAAATTGTCTCCTCCAATTCAGCATTCTCACCTCTTAACATTTCTTCAAAATGTTGTCTCCATCTACTTAGGATTTCTTGAGCACCTCCTAATAAATTACCGCTTTTATCCTTACAGTACAGCAGTTGTGGATGCTATGCTGTTTAATTCCTTTGTAGAAGTTTCTTATTTCTTTAGATCTAAAGGTACTTTCAATTGTCTTCAGCTTTTCTTCAGTGTGCCTGCGTTTCTTGTTCCTACACAGTTTCTTCACTTCCCTCCTTAATACTTGGTATTTTCCTATCTTACTCTCAGTCTTATCGCTAAGCATTCGCATTCTAGCTTCGTTTCTTTGTCGAAGTAGGTCCTTGCATTCTTTATCAAACCAATCCTGATGTTTGCGTTGTTTTGTTTCTTGTCTCATAGTTCTTGCCGAATCGGAAATAGCCTTTTCAATAGCTTCCCACTGTTTATCAATATTGTCATGCTCTTCTTGTGTATCGTTCAATACGGCTTCCAATCTACTTCTGTACTCCTCCATTGCTTCTTCTTGTAAAAAATTCTTCCTGTCATATTTAATTCTCTTTTTGCAGTTCGTAGTTATACGATTTGGTTTTACTTGTTTCATTCTCATTCCTACCAAGTAATGATCACTGTTGCCATTAGCACCTCTGTAGCTTCTCACATCCTCAACAAGCCTAGAATGTCTGGCTTCTATTATTACATGGTCTATCTGATTTACCACCTTACCATTGGGAGATGTCCATGTTCCTAAATGTATACGTTTGTGTTCAAAATAGGTGCTCATAATTCTCATATCCTTTTCTGTGGCGAATTCAATTAATTTCTTTCCGTTGTCGTTGCTGGAATCACGAAACCGAATATACTTTCGGTCAAATATATCCACCATGAGCACCTTAAAAAATGGGCAACAATAAGCGTGTTGTATATAACCCAGCCGCGTTGCGCAGATGCGAGGCAGTCCTTTGTGGCAGAACGGAACTAGGGATGTGCGTTTCTCTCCAGAAGATCGATCTTCTGGATCGATCCAGATCGGAATCCGCAAAATCGATACTATTAAAAATCGTGGTACAAAAGATCGATCTTCCTAAAGATCGATTGTTTGCTAAAACTTTCATTAATCTTACACATTTCTTGAATAATTACACATTATAAAGCATCTTATTTACAACGTAAAATTAATTTTGTCAGATTTCTATAATTTCTTGTAAAATACCGTTTATTTACTTTTTAAACATAGGTGACGCTAACTGTCATTTACCGAAAGTAATCTATAAATTATTTTAACAGAGAGCTGGTGGCACGCACCGCGGTGACAGAATTTCCTGTGTCGCCATGTCATCGAAGATCGAAAACCCGATCTGTCGACAAAAAAAATCGATCTTATAAAAAATCGGAAATAGAAAGATCGATTCAAAAGATCCAGAATCGCGAGTAAAAGAATCGATCTAGATCGCACATCCCTAAACGGAACTAAGAGGCGGATTGCGCACGGCCTGCTGTCAAGCGTTCAAATCGCTTTCGTAGGCGCTGAGTTCGAATGCCACCGCCTGCAATATTTTTTATTTAATTTGCCAATTGATGTAATTCGCATTAGCAATTGTTTTCTTTTATTGTTTCAGTATTATCAGAAACGTTAAGATATGTTTATCCTTATGTGCTGCGCACTTGCGAAGTAAGTTCCATGTAAACCTCTTTACAGATTATTTATATTCTTCTGGTTTAGTTTCAGTGATGAGAAATGCATTAAACAACTTCTTTAAAATGTTTTGCCAATTTTGATATTTGTCCATAAAAGTGAACCTACAAAATTCATTTGGTGACATTTGCGGCACTGTGCATAATTCTTAGTCACGTTTACCATGCCAATCAACATTTCCCATGGTCTGATGCACCTTTATCGATAAAATGGTGAAAACCTGTAAGTTTCAGGTAATGGAAACCTAAAAAATATGCAAAAAACCTATCTATTTCTCTCTTGACGACTACGTATGTTCGAGTGTAGAATATATCTTTCTATTTGTTTTTTTTATAAGATTACTTATTTCCTCGCTTATTTCATTCGTGCCATGTTGCGCTTATTCATACCAGGCAGCAAAATGTTATCGATTTCTTTATAATTGTAACACTCCATGCATTTAGCTCAGGGTTTCATAGAGTGGGGTACGCGAACCCATACGGGCTACGGGTATACCAGCCAGCTGTAGGGGTACGGAGCCTGATTCACGTAATGACGAATGCAAACATACCGCAAGACGAAAATTGGAAAAAGATGCGAGGTGGTTTTGAAATTAACAGAATGTACATGTATCATATCTAAACAGTACTAGTACTACACAATCTGCTCTATTATTTAGGTAATCAACATATAGGTTCAATAAAAATCTGTTAAAATGGAAAATAAATTATACTTAATAATCGCACAAGTCCATTAATATTATACAGGGTGTAAAAAAAGTCTGGAATATAGCAAATATTTCAAAAACTAACGGAGATGAATTTTTCAAAATTTCCAGACTTATATAGGTAAAAACTGCGCATCTAGGAAGGACAAAACCGTTTCTGTAACTATACAGGGTTAGTCAGAAAAAATACCAACTTTTGTATTTTAAATTGGACACCCTGTATAACGGTTTTGTCCTTCCTAGATGCGCCGTTTTTACCTATATAAGTCTGGAAATTTTGAAAAATTCATCTCCGTTAGTTTTTGAAATATTTGCTATATTCCAGACTTTTTTTACACATTGTATAACTCCCTGTTTACTTTACGAAATTCTGTAGACTTCCCAGTTTTAGTGTTCCAGTTTTCAAGTGGGAAATTATATATTTGGCATATTGAGAAGGAGTTTAAGTGTGAAATAGATTGTGAGGTATTTTATAAATGTATAGCTTCTTGTATACGTTCAATTTGATTAAATTCATATTACTGAATTGTAAATGGCTTTATATTTTCTACACTAAAAATGTTTCGGTGCGAAGCAAGATATTTTGGATTCTCTTGACGCACATTTTGAATATTTTGAATTTTTACGATTTTAAGTTCTGGGCATCTTGTAATTTAATTCTGATAGTTTTCAAATGACCAATAATATTTTGAACAATGAAAAAATATTTAAGTGGGAAGCAAGTTATGTTTAACTTTACTAATATAACATTTTAATAATTAATATATATTTGTTCAATTTTATTAAGATTCTAACAATTTCAGTTTCATTTCGACAACTTGTAAATGTTTATATAGAAAAAGTGTTTTTGTGTGAAATAAGTTCCTTTCAATTTTATTAACATCTTGGAAATTTAATTCCGACAAGTTTTCAGTTGCATACTAATATGATTCTCTTAGAAATTTTTTTAATCGGGATGTAAGCTACGTATAGAAATTTATTTCGACTGATTGCAAATGTATGTTACTATATTTTTTTGATAGATATTTATTTATTTCAACTGAAATATTTACAGCTCACAGTACAAATTGATAAATTAATAACGAAATACTAAAAATAAGCAAAAGATAAAGAAATACAAAAAATCAAACCATAAATAAAACAATATAACTAAAGCACATCTTTGTATCCATTATAAACTAAACATTGGAAAATGATCTTATTAATAGTTTTTTAAACATCTTTTGCACACAAAAACAAAGATTCAGTGTGAAATAAGTTCCTTTTAATTCTCTTAACACAAGAAAAGTTTAAATATCTGTTTAACATTTTCCAATTGTATTAAGCTTTGGGAATATTATATCTTTAATTCTAAGTTTTTAGTTGCCTACTAGGTACGTTCTAGATAATTTATTTAGACTATTGCAAATGTCTGTTAATATTTATACAGTGAAAAAGGTTTTACTTTGAAATGAGATGTTTTCAAATGTATTAACAAGGAAACTGAGCATCTTATATAACAGTTTGATTTATTCCGATTCTATTAAGTTCTGAACATTTTATAAATTTAATCTCAACAGTTCTCAAATGTCTAACACTATTTTTATTTGATAAGTGTGAAGTAAATTATATGTATTCCTCTTGAAACAAGATCATATAGATAATTACCTCCAATTTTATATGGAACACTTTACAAATTTTAAGACTCCAAACGACCGTCAATATTTTGCACATTGAAAAAATGTTCTACATTTTAAGGAACCCTGTGACTCCTTTCAGTTTTATTAAATGGTGAACATCTCACATTGTTCACTTTGACAGTTTTCAAGTGAGTAATAGTATTTTCCCTTCTCAAAAAATGTTTTAAGTGTGATGTAAGGTATGTTTAACCATACCCACACTAATTTACTAATTTAAACAACTCTCGAACTACTCCCAATGTTATTAAGTCTTGAGAATATTTTACAAATTTCATTTTGATGTATTTCCAATGTCCTTAATGTTTTGCACATTGTAAAAATGTTTTAATGTGATTCTATTCACAAAACCAATATAACATTTACAACCCTGTAGCTGCTTTTTTTATTAAGTTTTGAACATCTCACATAATTAGGTACGTTTAGTCAGAACTGATAAACTTTTCCCTCACTTCCACGATATCATAAGTAAGGAGTGATAACCAACTACGCACTCATTAGAACCAGGAGTACAACTACTTTGCTAAATTTCATAAAGGGGCACTCGAGGAAAAAAGTTTAGGTGATCTTCAAGCCCTCTTGCAGCTATATATTTCTTTGTCTCACATTATGTAATCTTTTTGTTTCCTAGTAACGCAGCTACCGTGGCCTCTGGGGCAGCGACTGCTCCTCGGAGCCGGAAAGGCCCGTTATACATACGTTGTATGTAGAATATAAGATGACCAAAAATATCGGCGATAAAAAAGAGCATTAAGAATAAGAGAATATAATATTTTAATGTTACCACCATCCCCATATATAAACATCTGTTGTGCAAGCGTCTGTAAGTCATCTTTCCATGGGCTTCTAACGGGCGCAGTTCGGTCGCATCGTCACCGCGTCCTTTATAACGCAGCAGCAAGCAGTTTTTGAACAAACAACTTCTCTGAGAAAACGGTGACACATTTTCTTCCAAATAACCTTTTTTATTTAAAAAAATCATAAACCCTTACCCCACCCCACCTCATTTTTTTATGAGCGCCATCGTTGAAACTCCTGCCCGGCGCCACTCAGCCTAGCTACACCACTGATCTTTCCTTAAACTTCGGTCTTGAGTTTTTCGTAGGCTGTAGTTATCCACTATTTCAATATATTTAGAGAGCTCAAGAACATTATTTCGCATTCTTAC
Organism: Agriotes lineatus; assembly: GCA_940337035.1. NCBI lineage: Eukaryota > Metazoa > Arthropoda > Insecta > Coleoptera > Elateridae > Agriotes > Agriotes lineatus. Next base: position 145,825 of record CALNHX010002386.1, on the reverse strand, counting down.
TTCTTATAGTTTAGGAAAAATGTTTTTTTACTATGATCTTCCTTATTATTTGGTTTACTTTTCTACTTACGTAACATATGTAGTACAATGTAATATCATTATCTTGTATGTTATCATAATTTGCGAATTCACATATTTAGTGTGGTGGAAGCGTCCTATATCTGAAATAAATTGTATATAAAGTGTCGAGATGATTATTAGTTTACTACAATCAAGTAGCAGCAATTCCCAACAGCGCTCAAGACGTTAGGGAAACACGAGTATTTTTTTTAAATATTATAGAATTATTATAATCGACCACTTCGTCTGGCTACCTTTCATGAAGAACTGCGTAACACTACGTTACATCAACTTTTCATCCATATAAGCCCTTCTCATGGGTTGTCAACACCGTATTTAAATAGTTTAATTATAAATATGTGACTTATTGAGAGGAAAAGACAAATTTGAACTTTTTAACGTCGAAGTCTGTTCGTAGTGTAGCTCATCTCTTGTTTTGGGTGATCATCGATTGTAGTTCTACAGTCTTCAGTAGACTACATCACGCGATACTTATATTATCTTAAAAGCTGTTATTCTTCAGTTGGGACCTATTTTTAGAAGAGTTAACACACTAAACGTTTCGTTTTTTATTTATTATTGCAGATAAGAGCTTTGGCACAATAATTGACATTTCCTGGAAATGTTTTATAATAAATAGTTGAAAGAAGAACGTAGGAATATCAGAAGCTGTAAATGCTCATCTTGAAGATACTGTCGTCCTTTTGCTGCTTCTATACAACTAAAAAAGTTGATAGTATGATTGCTGTATGTACATAGCAAACATCAAAATTTAGTTATTTTCCTAAGCAGGTTCAGTAACAGTTAACTCCTTTAAAATTCCCACAATGCGTTCAAGGAATTTCAACATAGCTTAAAATAAAACACAGCTTCTCAAATATATAAGGAAAAAGTGTTATGCTCGAAGATCAACAAACTAGCGGCCATAATTGCGAGTGCACTTAGGCTACAAACTGGTTGCCGGCGTCTGAAAGCGCTTCCGAATAAAAATTTAAAAACCAGACGGGCTGGTTAGCTACCTGAAGGCTATGAAGGCGTCTCCCTGTTCTCCTCCGACGATGTGAACTCCTCCTTCGGGAATGCTGAGGCCCGCGAAGAACTGGCGGATATCGAGGGCATTGGCAGACCACGGGAGGTTTTGGAGGCGTATTATGACGCTCATGCTTTTTGGCTAAGCCCTAGAAAGTCAGACAAGAGTTCTTTTCAGCAGATGATTGGTGTATCAAGGGTGCAGTTACATGTTAAGAAGTATGGTTGTGTAAACTTTATTTGTGTGTGCTCAAATCCCACTGATGTTGCAGTGTTAACGGGCTGTTTAAAGGTCGACCGTGTGGCTTCCACAGGCTAATTTCCATGCAAAATTCTGCTGGAAAGCTGTATGAATTCTAGTCAATTGCAATTTGGTAGAAAGTTTTGTACTACTGAAGCGTATTTACATTTTTCACATCGCCAACCTACAACGGCAGCATCACCATTACATTTACCATACATTCTTCTATTAAATATTCTATTTTACATGGTAATGCAGCTCCAGAAGCTACACGCTCGACTTTTTGACGCTCTACATATTAAAAACACAATAACAGAGTCAGTTAAACTAAACCTGAAATGGCAGTTTGGCTTAAAGGGTTGTCTCAGTATGTTGCTTTGCATTAATTTATTATTACAAAAACATAAGCATAAATCATAGGCGACAGTCAACGAATCACCACTTTCTCTTAGGCAGAACAACTTTAAAAGCCAAGTAGGATACATACAAAGTGCTTTTTATTAAAATCTCAACAATGAAAAAACTCCAGGCGGGACATAAATCCCGTGCTGAGATATTATTAATATTTACACAAGAACTAGCAGCAAAAATAATTATAACCATCTGTTATTTATTAACCAGCTTGTTACTTTTTTAGTATTGCAAGGAAAAGCATTTCCATACTTAAAATGCGAAGAGCGCAATAATAGACGAATATGCACAAATTCTGTATTGGCGCTTCATTAATTATTCACTTTCTGATAGATATTACTATCAGCTGTGACGATTTCAGTTTAGAACAGCTTTAAGCCTGATACTTGCACTGCACTTTCCAATATCGGAGAAACCGATACCCAAGCAGCTCGTTGAGAAGGAATTAAATGAACTGATAATATCGAAGCTAACGGAAACGTTTTATAGGTTTATGAGGTAAACAAGAATAATTTAAATGATTTTATTCGCAATCACATTGTAATGTGTCAATTTCATGACATGACAACAGCTGGGAACTAGATGATTACTTGAAACTAGCCAGGAAATTATTACATACCCCGAAAAATATTACATACCTGAAGAGTGGGGTGTTTCCATGGTAACAAAACATTGAGTGGGTTGTTTTCATGGTAACAAAAATATTAGCTACATCAAGATATCTATTATTCAGAATTCAATTGTAGTTATTTTTAAAATTAGATGATTGCGAATAAAATAGTATACATACCACGGTGGAAAGTTTCATCCCTGTCTCGAGATAAAGTTAACCTCGACGCTACGCGTCTCGGTAAACTACCTAATCTCTCGACAGTAATGAAACACTTCCCACCTCGGTATGTAATATACTATTTCCCACCTAAAACACTTTTTTCGTAACACCAGCTTTCGTCCACACAGCCACATTTTGTAGCTTATATTGAATTTCAAATAAGCATGCAGTACTTGGAACTAACTAGTAATCATAACTATGACCCTGATTGGTCGAAACAAAGTCATCATTACAACCTTTTGAAAATCAAACATTTTTCAAAATTGTCAATTTAACATTACGTATCAATCCTAAAAATATAAAAAGACAACCGATAAATAGTGGACAAAGCAGGCTGTCCTACAATGTTTATTTCAATTATATAGGACAAAATTATTGTAAAATCCGGAGAGTGAAATAAACTTATATTTTCCTAGTGTAAAACTGAGTTTGAGTTTAGAGCGCCACCTACTGCATTCTAATTTGAAATTTAGTATAGTGTCTCCTACATCCATTACACAATAGTAATATCAAATCGTCGGGAAAATATCGATTTCAAGAAAACAGAAATGTAAATGTCACGTCGAACAACTTTCCCCATTCTCGAATTAGTAATTTGCACAAAGTTGATCGATATTCAATTTTAAAGATTTTAGTCATCCTAACAAGGGCAAGTCCATCCGTTTCCAACTTAAATTTCAATACAATTCACAAACATAGTTTAATGCTAAGATTATTTTATCCTACATACGTAGGATTTTTGAACAAAATTGAAGAAATCTACAGATAAACATTGTATTAATATTAATTAGAAAATCACATAACATTCCGTAGATAGGAAGTTACCAGCAGTTTTTTAAATGACATAACCTACTATTTTGACTGCGAAACCGACGTGGTCTGATTGTTCATTGTATTATAATTAGTAGCACGATATTCATAATTGCATAATCATACGTTTTGTTCGGAGATTCCCACATAGTATTTTTAAATGAAGTAGGCGAAATAAAATTGTAGATAATACTAGTTCGTTCTGCAGGACTTACCTAAAACGTCGGAAACAACTTCGAGTTCTTATTGCAAATTTTTTTAGATAACTTTTATCTGCTACGAGTACTTAAGATACTTGGGATATTTATTTCTACATGGCTTCAAATATTCCTTTTGCATTAATAAGCAATAAATAATACCTTTGGAAACAATTTTACAATTAAAATGTAAACCTTATAATTCTCCAAACCTGTGTAATTGGACATATGTCAATTAAGATAAATGGGCATTAAGTAATTTAAACGAAAACAATAAGCTTTTGTGCAGGCAGATTAGACCTCTCTCCCACACATTCAGATCTTCGGCTCCCAGGGTTGATTTGTGGCAGCTGCTTAAATACACCAGTATATGTCGTTGATAGACAATACTTTAATTTTCCGCCAATCGTACTAGAACTGACACATTATTGACAAAATTTTGTTGAGCAAAGTCAAACATTCCATTACATCAGCCGTTGCTAGGTAATTTACAATAAAACTGTACAGGAATAATATTCCCGGCCTAGGCAGGGGATATTCGAGTACTATTTTCTAATTTTTTTAATTAGTCGTATCGATCGGCGGAAAAATAGTATGTGTATCTTGGACAAAAGCAACATTCCCACACTCCTGTGTTGTCTGGGAATGTTACGCTTTTCGTCCTAGATACACAATGTACTATTTTAACACCGTCGAATATATTCCAAACGAAATGATTCTTTCTAGAGTACAGTGTAGAAAATAGTTATTTGTGCGATAAATAAGGAAAAGTGAATGATTTTCTTTATAAATAACGCCTTAAATTTTTTACGCGTGTGTATTTTTCACCCTAGAAAAATAAAGAAAAGTTAGTGAAAAATGCCCATGTGCGAGCCTTCCGATATACAAGCGCTAGCCGTTCAGACATTATTACCGGCAAAATCAAGAAAATAAAAATATATGTGGAAGTGCTGATCAGTAATTCGATTAGTGTACAGAATCATCATCCTCATCAACATCGTCGAACATAAGCCCCCTCTAGATTTTTTCATGGCTGCCGGTCTCTTGCTTTATGTGTCCAATCAAATCCTTATTTGTGCTCTTCCTACACTTCTCTTAATAGTTTTGCTTGTTGTTGCTTTATCTTGGGATATTGTTGGTTGGCTATTTTGTTTGTTTTAATCGAATTTTTCCTCCTCCAGAATCCTCGAGGCAAACCGATTCGTCATCGGTATGAGAGTCGGATATATTTTCTCAGCTCATCTAGGGTACTGGGATCATTTAAAAATTCGACATTATCATAGGGGATTTGTTAGCCATAACTGACCACGCTGACAAGACGGCTGGTAAGTGGATAAGGATGTGGAAAGTGGGAAGGATAAAATATGGGAGTAAAGGTTGAGACATGGTTCCCCCTGAAGAAGGTAGGCGAAACTAAAAGCTCACAAACGGAAAGGTCGCCATCCATGGGTGCCGTTACATAGGGGCAAGGAGGGGCACTTGCCCCTCCCTGGATATTTCCAAAAAGCTGTCCGCCGAGCTGTCAGAACTCACCGCACAGAAATTATTTTTATAGGGTGTAATAATATTATATTGTGTGCGTAATAACAGCATCGATTTATTCACTTGTCCGCCCTAAGGGCTCGCTCACTTTGCAGAACCGATTCTTTGAATAAGCAGAAATAAGTCGATGACCGAAATATCGAGATGAGAGGCGTCTATGAACTTGTCACTCAGCGCGATACAAAACAATATTTAAATTTCCGTTTATCGACGACTTTATATGTATAAGGGCCGACCGATGTTGGGTTTTCTTGTGTCTAGGCACGTTCAAGTAATAAATTCAATGGCTCGCCAAATCCCAGTGCACCTGCACGGAATTTTAGCAAATACTTAAAATAAATGCATTACTTATCTCAAGTTAGTCTTATTCGCTCTCTGGTTGAGTTACTACTGTTAGATTATTGTGTATCCTGGTTTACATTGTTTTTTATTTGGGACTTCGATCCGATTTATATGGTATGTGTATTTTTTTGCATCTATTATTTTAGTTGTTAATTAATTTTATGTCTGCATTATTGTGTATTGCTATTACTAACGCTTCACTATTTTGTGAGCTTCGATGCCCAAACCATAAAATAAAGATGTAGTAAAGAACGTAATGATTTTATTATTTTTAATGTAGATACACACGTGTTGGTAATACAGGTATTTTTCCAAACCCTGTAGTATTTTGTTTTTATATTTTTTAAAATCTAATAGCATTTTTAGGTGTGCATCAAGTGTTTCTTTTTTTAGACCCTCTATGAATTTAATTGTCTTATCTCAATATCGAAAAAATATTTCCCCCCCTGAGAAGTTTTCTAACGGCACCCATGTCGCCATCGTTGAAGTAGACCTGTCCTCTAACGGGATGGTATAGAAAGATCTACTGCTTATCCATGAAGACATATTACTGCTTTATTTTGTAAAAAACTTAAGGGGCCTCCTTTACAACACGTTGAGAACGACATTATTATTCTTATGGCCTTGAATCTTTGATGGATTTTCACTTGCCATCGGCTTGCACAGCCCAATAGGCTAACACTACGATATGTCATCGTGTTTGTTTTATGGTCTTTGATGGGCTTTGCCTACTCATCGAGTTTATTGCACTTCTTTGGTGTCGGGCGATTTTCTTCCAGTTTGTAGTTCCGAGTTTCTCCACATCTTTTATCACGTCTTCAATTTTTTCTTCGGTCTACCGCTGTTTTTCACTTCTGACATTTTCCAATCTATTACGATTCTTGTCATTCTAATTTCCGGCATCCTGTATATACGGCTTAGCCATTTGATTCTACGTGGTTTAATTAATCTTACTACATCTGCACCTTCAGTACTTCTCCATATTTCTTGAGTTCCTCTTAGTTCGCCATATAAAGTATATTTGTAGGCATTTCCTCCCGTACACTCCAAGCAACCTCGTTTCTACATCATAAATTATGCACCGTCTAATAATTCTGTTGTAGATGAAAATTTTTGTCTGCTTATTAATTTCGATTTTAGGATACTCCGATTACTTGCAATTGCTGTTTCCTTAACTTATCATTTGGTCTATGCCTTCGGTTATGCAACTGAGGCTAGTTATCTGTGAATTTAGATACCTAAGTATATTTTTGTAATTTTTCAAATATCTACTCATTTATGCAGAGAATTGTCGGTACCCTTCCTTCCTTCCTGCCTGGTAACCATCAATTTAGCTACTACTAATTTTAGTCGTATAAAATTGTGTCTAAGTTCTTCTATGTTTCTGCTAATGATTACACTGTCGTCAGCATAAGCAGATTTAAGTAATCGTGTTATGCACCTAATCAGTTCTACACGTTTAATAGACCCTTGGAGGTTGAAAAGCACTGTTGAGAGCACGTCCTCTTCGCTAAACATAAATGCTTTACTATAGATGTTTTGTATGTTTAATATTTCTTGTAATTCTTCCATGGATAACTGGATTATCTTGAGTTTTTTTGTAAATTTGCAATTGACATTACTAACGAAAAAATCCACATAAAAAAGTTGTTAAGTTTAATGGCTCTCGTTAAATGAAATTCGATTAGATAGCAACTGAAGAAACATAGTTCTCTATCAACATCATACATAGAAAAATTTCTTTACGAAGCATATGACAGAGCCCATTTCATGACAAAGGTAACGCTTAAATTTAAATTGGCAAAAAATACACGCTTTTTCTTTGTTTTCGATAATATTGAGACTTCTCTTTAGATTGAAAACGTCAAGGACGTGGGGTGTTTTATATGGATTGAGACTCCCGACACAAAAACGAACGTAAGAAGAGAATTTACAATTTCAAGTTAAAACAAGCGCCGATTGAAAATATAAGCTTTTTCTTTGTGTGTAAATTATCACTCACGGCGCGGCGTCCTAAAGAAAACACTTTCTGAAATTGCTTTTGGGCTACATCGGGCACAACTTTCGAAGACTGTGGATTACGATCCCTAAATTGTGTTCGCTACCAGCTTGAGCAGTGAAACGTCAAGTTCAAATCGACGACCACGGCATAACCCGAAAGAACCTATCATTATGGACAACGGCCGTGAAAGCCTGCATTCAACTATAAAAAACTTACCGTTCGTATTTATAATAATTAGATGTTTTTGTTGTGCAACAGCTGCTTCTTCTACTCATAAGAACCATTAAAATGACAGAAACTTAATTCGTCATTTACTTTCTTAGTTCAGAATTGATAAAAGTGCGTATAACGCGAACGATTGACGGCTCCGTTCTCCCTTGACCATATTAGGAGTGTCGCAAAAATAGGGCGACCTTCTCTCCTAGTTCGAGTTTGAACTGTAATAGGGTTATTGTTCCACGCATTAGAGTTCATTACGAATTGCACATTTTCGCAATTTGCATTTAAGAACGGAATTGTGGTTCGCGCCAACAATCAGTGAAATGATAATGGGACGGTGTAGGTCATGGCGTCGCTTGCAACAGGTTGAACAGCCTTTTGACACACAAAGCGAAATGGCGATAGCAAACACTATCGATGCAGTTGGCTCTGGTGGAAAAGACTGGAGAAATGCTTGATTTTTACTTTTTAGCAAGAGCTTTGAATGTCGAGACGTCATGCGAATGCGATATTGAAGGACAACTGCTCTTTTAGAAACTGCTTAATTCTTAAAGAGCAAGCTTAATTAGGCATATCGTTTTTACAAACGAAGCAACTGTATAATTGATACTGTATATTTTTGATGTATAATCACAAAATATATATATATATTATTTTAAATAGTTTTTATTTTTAAATGAAGAAACCTACGTTAGGTATGAACACACTAATAATTTCTCGGGCATCTGCATCTATCCACATGCAGGCTTCTGCAATAAAATATAATTGCAGTCTATCATAAAAGATTATTAGCATATATTCTATAATTAGTAGATCCTTGGCATAAATACTTCTGTATTTAGGTAATGCCAGTAGAACAAATGGTCGAGTTTATTGTTTTGCGAATATCTGAGCTCGAACGTGCTTTCCATTTATTAAACTTACTGTAAACCTAGAGTGCAATTTATTCTTCATGGAAAACACATTATTGTTTAATTGTTTCCAACTTGAGTAATGCTCATTTTTATTGAATTTTCCAGATGTAGTTGTTGTGCCGCCCAAAGTGTTGTGTTGATATTAATAGTCTGGAAATTCTTAAACGCTGAGACATTATCTTTAGGTGTCGAGGACCACTTACTCCACGCAAGAAGTGCAGTGAAGGCGATGGGCCGCATTCGACTTGCAATGCTATCTAGCATTCACGTTGCTGGAAAATTTTCCAGCTGGCTATCGTGGAACGCTTATTGTTTTAGAAAATTTAGTAAAAATTTAAAAAAATCATCTCATTTTTCGATTCTTGCAAAAGTGTACGAGTTAGTCCCACACAGACTATCTGTTAGTTTCACTGAAGTTATTTTTCATAGTTAGCAGTCGCATGCAACTACTTTCTGATTTTGAACAATATTATTAGATTAAGAAGGAAATATTACCTCTACTATTACGGATTTGAGTTGAACAATTAAGACATTGTGGTAAAAATTAGGTTTACTTTATCCACACTTTTATTTACACACGACAATGCATAACCGCATACATTCCACGAAAACGTTTACATGCTTTGTCAGCGCTTCTCAATTATGCCTTCTCTCAGTTTAAGTGTTCGGTGTTACGAATATTTTATTATTACAACTTGTCTCGCATAAGAAAAGCGAATGAAGTATTATAATCCTGAAAAAATCACCTTTCGATATTTCTTCAGATCTTCACGTTTCAGGGTCCCTAGTTGGCGGAAAACATGTTTTCTCAATTCCGTCTGTTGGCGGTATATCTCAAAAACTATTTGTTGGAGGAAGACGATATTTTGTATGCGGATTAGATGTGTACCTAGCACGAAACCGGTCAAATATATACACATACAGGCTGAGTATCTTAAAAATAAAATTCTGTATATTTTTTGTTTAACTCAAGAACTACTACATAGTTGAAGAGTAATATTTTGCATATAGCTCTCGATTTGACTCTTGACGAAAATATGCAGTTTGGATCCAATATATACAGGGTGGACACCTTAAGAAATTATTTATTTTGGTTTGATATTTTCAAAATTTTTGGGTCCAAACTTTCACTTGCGAGGGAAGTTCCGAGTTCCCTTTACTAATTTTTTTCAAGTTTCAATCAACAAAAACATTTAAATCACCAGTAGTCATAGTGATTTCATTCAATTCAGTTACGAGTACTCATATTGATGCTTTAAGTGGAGATGTTTTCAGATTTTGAATTATTCGGGATATGTAAAAACCTTGAAAAGTACTGTGCTAAATGCTTTTTATGCATTTACTAGTTTATATATTACAATATTTCAGATAGATATGAACTTTGACGACTAATTATATACTGGAAAATGAAGGTGGATGAAAGTGAACTGGTTTTCTCATCAGATTTAAAATATTTCCAATGAATCACTTTGCAGCGACTGAAAAAAATTTAAATTCAGCAAGTTGTCAAGATTATTGTGTTTTCAATTGTCTGATCTGTAACAAGACAGCAGGAGTTCTAGTCACAGACAGAATAGGTAGCTACTTTTGATGCGACACTCTTCGAACATTCAAACTTCACTTTTCATGCCTGCCGACAAGACCGTTTGTTTTCGCCAACGTCAACGACGATCCAATCCTATATTTGCATTATATGGCAAGCCTGTTTGCGGACGTTCACTGATTTAATCACTTATCGATCTCGACCAGTTGAAATGCGCACTCAGTCCATTTACGTCTGGTTGTTTATAGAACAGAAAACTGGTTCTTATCTCGTTATATTTTCTCCTTAGGCTATCTGTCGGCAGTTAGGTGGCCTCAGCTGTCTCATTTGACATAATAAGTGTGCCATACTGGGATAAAATCTGCTTATTACTCCAATACTATCGAATATTTTTTTTCCAATTGAAACTAGACGACTTAAATTGCTATATAAAAATACAGAAAGAACATGCTATAAATATTCATGACGTGAAAATTATCTTAAAAATTCACTTGAATGGCTAGAATATTTCAAACATAAGGCATAGAGAATGGGATCTAGAAATCCTTACAGTAATGAGAAAGTAAAATACGAGCACAACTACTATGTCTTACGTGAGCAGTGTAGAAAATTATTTGTTCTAAAACTCAATTGGAGCGCATGTTGCCCATCTTCCTTTTAAATTTCTTGTTAAAAACGCATTATCAAAGCTGTATTTGAAAATAATATAAAATAGCTTGTTGACAATCGCTTATATACTCTTAATAATAAATCAACAGTCGTCCGTCGATTTTGCGACTAATGACAGAATTTTAACACTGAAAGGTTGACAGTCTATATAAATGCGAATTTTAAGCATGCACTTACTGTAGACCTCACTTATAATGGACTTCAGGGAACCGTCAATATTAGTCCATTATAGCCTATTGTCCATCTTAATGGAATTTGATTTTTTTCTCGCTGTTTTCAGTTGTTTGCAACTGTCTGTTTGTAAGGGCGGCTGCTTATTAACTTCGGTTTTCTATTATCAATACTTTTTTTTCTTATTGAAAACGCATGTCTAAAATACATTGACATCATTGGATACTGTGTGCACTAAATACTTAAGGCAACTAAACTACATAGCACCTAGCGGTAAAACTGTAGGGTTAGCGTCGATGTGGATGTGACTGCGCCTGCGCAACATGAGGGGAATCCCCAAACGGAATTCGGTTGAGGTATAATGGCCTTTATTGAATTTTTAGTCCATTATAAGCAAATCCATAATATCAGAATCGATTTACATAGGAAATTACACACGAGAGTCGATTACAGCAAGTCCATTATAAGTGAACTATACTGTAATTGCTTTCAAAGAAGCACAGATGTCGTTTGCAACAAAACAATGGAATTAAGATGAATGTTGAATGAGTATAGTGCTCATATGCTCATACGTATCATCGACTCTACTGAAAAAAAAAATGGCGTTACAACAAGACGGACTTCCGATGTTACATCACAAAACGCATGTCAAACAGCTTTACCTTCGATTAACTAATAGCAGTTTTGATATCCTTTCTAACGATGTAAATTAATTAAGCCCTCTTCGATAATACCCTAAAAATAATATCCACATAGATTAGCATTTTAGATAAATTTTATAAGTCATCATCTAGGAAATAGGCAGCATAACAAGTTCTAATGAAATGCCGCCAAACAAAGTAGGGGGTAGTTTCGCAGTTTTAATAATAAAGTTATTCTTGATAAATCGAATAAAATTTTCTCAAATCATTTAAACTACACAAGACGAGAAGCATGTATAGCTTTTTACGTCAGTCCCTAAAAGTTAGCTCTACTAAGAATATCTTGTAATCTGCGGTAACTTCTCCTTTAAAGAGAAATAGATGCTAATTCTAGAAAGCTTATTCACGTGTCTGTATTTGGAGAGATATTAGTATCACAAATACCTTAGTTTAAAAAAATCCGTCTGGAGTTGGGCTGTTTACTACTTAAAATTAGCCGCAAAGATTCACAAGTAAAAGTTGCCAAGTCCTTGCTACAACCACGCAGGCGGTAATGTGCAGTTACTTGGCAAAGAAACTGCTGAACTACAACACCCCAATAAAACTGTATTCCACGTGATATAATCTGGGTTCTGGGCTTTGAAGCTTGGAATGGGTCGGTGAACCAGCAAGACAACAACAAATTCTACCCGTTCCTAAATAAGGTTGTTATTTTTGGATATTCTCGGATATTACTATTGCGTTGGTCAACAATACGGGACTGGGATCGGCGGATATATATGTATACCCATACGTCCACGCTGCATTGAAATCGTTCCTGTTTCTGCGTCACACTGACAAAACTGTGAGCGGCTGAAGAATGATGATATGATACGATAACAAATATGATTTCTGGATAGTATTATTAGTGCCATTGTTAATATTACAAAGGCTTCGCTTTCGGTGTATATGGAGAAACCTCTAGCAAAAATGAAATCCTATATCAAAAAACTTTTTTTTTTCTATAGCAGATGTTAGACTGCTACTTTATCACCTCAAAATAGTAGATCAAGTAGCACTTTAAACCTCAAGGGTGGACAAAGTAATACTAGAGTAGATCAAGTTGCACTTCAACATCAAGGGTACATAAAGTACTTTAATTTTTTAATTTATCTTAGCAACCCAATCTAGCTACTGAGATTTTAAAATGTGATTGACCTTCCTTATTTTCTTTTGAAATTGTTTAGTTCTTGCTGTAGGAAAAAAAATTATACACGACGATAAAGTTATTACTAGCCACTCTTGAATCATCAAAACGATTCACTCGTGGATAAAATTTAACTTTATCGTCTTGTATAAAAAATTACTATTTTGCAGCATTTTTCATAATTTTTCTCATTTTAAAGCTTAACCAAAGCACGAGTTATTTTTATTTCATTACTATTAACTATGCGATAAGCGCTGCTTGCTTTAACGGATGCATGGAATCCACATCGAAGGGGCACAAAGTACCTCCACAGTGAGGATATCTTAACAAACAACAAACGCGTAGATACTCGAGCCGCAACTGATAGCGCGGGTCTCGAGTTATTTTGGTACGTACGGTGGGTGACTTCATAGAGTTCATATGAAGAAAGGCAGCGCAGAACCCGGGGAACATATACGGAAAGGCGTGTGTACAATTCCGACGGATGAGACGTTGCATGTCGGGGGTTTATTATACTCAGACTCTACTGGTAAATTGTCGCACATCTTGAAATAATATACGTCAATGGTTCGATGATTCTCAAACAGTGGGGATGCAATTGTTGTTGGCCGAATTATACACGAAAACTGAAAGACAGATATTAGGTTCAGTTCATCAGATTTATTGGGCTGTATTTTTTCACTGATGTAAACTTTTGACAGTCCATCTGCGAAATACATATGTATTTATTTCTCGCGATTTGGAAAATGTATTTTACGTTCGGTTGACTCTATAGTCAAAATTCTCCAAGAGCCGCCATTGATGTTGCGGTAAGGCTCACTTGCTCACTACATGCACAAAGCAGCGTTTCCTAAACATAAACTGGTTTTCTTAATTTCATAAATAGTATACAATTTATAATTGCTTCGGACACATTAGAATTCGTCAAAACTAAAAAAAAACTCTTCTGGAATTAAAAAAATTATAAGTGGGGCGAAATGTGCCTATACAATTTTTATTGTAACGGATGAAAGGAAACTTAGGTTACAAATAAAACAAAACTTTGAATTCTATCCCGATGTTTTTTCTTTGTAAAGAAAAATGGAAACGTTTTATCCCAGGATTTAAACTAAGCAATCAATTTTATTCTTAAGCTAGGCAAGTTTGAGAATAGCAAATGGCGGATTCCATAAGATTATTTAATTATATACAAAAAATATTAGAATTTTTACATGACAGTAAGTAGACAAATAGAATAAGATTTGTAACAGTGGTAAACACGTGAATTGTGGATGATTTCGGAAGCTTTCACGGCCATTGTCATTAACTCATTATGTAACGAATGACTTCCAGAATTGGACCATTAGCTCAGTCAATAAAGACACAAATAAGGCTTTGTCTTGCAAAAGGTCCGGAAAAGTTGATACATACTTGGCAATTTTGTCCGTTTTGGGGATTAATGAAATCCTGAAATTTGTCAACACGAGAAGTCGCCGGCATCTTGGAAAACGTTAGCCTAAATTGAGTTTTTTGAGAACATATTATTACCGCTGCATTTTAGCGTAAAAGTACCTATACACAAAGCAGTAGAGAATAAAATGGCCTACAACTTTTGTAAGCATGTATAATCTGTAACATCATTTACCTTGCGGTGTAGAGGCCGGTGCTTTATGCGCTGGCATCTGGCGGTACAATGCTCAACTTGCCCCGGATTCGAGATACAGAGTTGGAGCGCGCCGTTGGTGCTTGCGCAGCAACCATTGTGTGAGTTGTGTGTCTTGGTGATGTGTTTGACCTTGTTACTCTATCTCTTAGGTCTGTGGTTCTGAGTAGAGCACAGTTAATTTGGTGCCCAACTGTGAATGGTCTCACTGAGCCCGATTCTAATCGCCAAGGATACGGAAAAATTCCGACCCCAGCGGGATTCCAACCGAGGACTTGCTTAATTTGTATGAAAAAAAAATTCTCCGAACAATATTGTTTAGAACTTATGACAGCGGAAAGCGGAACGTTTTGCAATTTGCAAAAAATTTGAATTTTCCCTGTTCATTTCAAAGATTATTGATTGTTATTATTATTATTTTGTTATTATATCATTGTGTATGTATATACAATATAATATATCATTAATATATTATATTATATATACTTGTATACACACATACATACGTATGCATGTATAAATTATTAATATTTCAATATATCAATATTTATGCAATGTCTACATATTACTCGTTACCCCATCACCTTCAAAATTCGCATTAAATACGAAATTTGTATGGCACGCCTGTTATTCCAAATAATTCATTCCAGAAAAGACCTCACTCGACCTGCCAATCTCTAGAGCTTAACTTTTCTCTCGTCGATTTTTTTTCCATAATCGAATTATTCTTTCTTTGACTTCTGCTTATTAGGAAGCTGTTATTTTTATTATATCCGTTGTTCTCAGATCAGCATTAGATAGTCCTTAAATTTTCTAGATCGCTCCAAATTCCAATCATATCGGCGTTTATAATGCCAATTTCTAACATAAAATATTTTTTCTGTTCCAAAAACCACTAAGGCGAAAAGACAAACAAACGTGATCATAAAACTTTAAAAAACAGTAGTGTAGAAAGAACAAGATCGTCTTTCAAATGCACAAATAAGCCATATAGCAACTCTTTTACCTACCCCATTGCGTATACGTGACTACGTGCGAAACGTGTTTACGCCCGAAAAGAAAACAACAGCTTTGGGGTATTTTTAGAACTACAAGTATTTTTGCAAAGTGCGTAATTAAGCATCCAGAGAACCAATTCTAAATGCAGATTTTGCGTGTTACTATCGCCGAACTAAAAAAGCAAGTACAATAACCGTGCTTCTCGTTAATTAAAAGTAACTGTTGCGGATTTGATTTGAAGTGCAGTCATGAGGTGTACGATTTGATCCTGTGCTCAAATCTCAAAAGCGCCGCCAAAGATATTTATATAAAATGGGCGTGGCGCAAGCCGTACCTCCTTTAATTAGGATGAAAAATAATTTATTGATAGTGTCACCGCACTTTGAGGTCTTTCTACTTCTAGACTAACTGAACTTCTATAAATAGCACTCGTGGTTTATAAGATTTGCTGCGGATAAGAACATGTTTGAAATATCCAGGAAGTCCGCTGTGGTCATTAATAATTAATCAGAGGATGATGCTACATCCTAGACAAAAAGCTTAATGTTTAACACGTGTAAGATTGAACGTTGAGCCCTGCACATTAAGATATACAGAGAGGAAGGCATAATTGGGTTTGGTGTCAATGGTATACGAACAGCTAATGGAAACCACTATCAACTAATGAAGAAAGGATGTACTTTCAAACAATGGAATGTGCAATTATACAATAATCATTTGGAATTTAGCGCATTAACTTTCTTAATGGAAGCGCAAGTAACCTTCACAGGCAAACGCAAGTATTCCTTACATCGTTCTAATTTGCGTTTGTGCCTTGCCAACTTATACGTCTCGTTGGTAACTCCATCGTTGTGCTCAACATAAAATTAACGAAAACAAATGTCAGCATGATAAAAACAATAGAAACACGAATTTAAAATAGCGCGAAGGAAACAATAGCACTGGCGGTTTAAAAATAACTTCTCATCCTGAAAACCATAGAAATAAATTTGGTAGTGGTTTCACAGTCTCCAAGGATAAGAATATTTAAAATAGACCATCTCGTATAAATCTTAGGTCAATTCTTGAGCAAATTGCAAATTGATTCTTTAAATTAGTGAACTAGAAAACGATATAAATGTAAGAAGTCTTACGTCACCACTTGCTGAATATTATTAACGCATCAGACAGTGTGTACTGGACAAGCCATATGTATCATTACGCTGGCTGTTTTGATATTTGTGAGTACTACCAAGCAGCAGTTACAGTCGGGATATGATTCACTCAGACCATCGTAAAAGTACCATGACGCCCAGTAAAGCTCAAGAAGATCTGCAATGATTAATGCCGTTGTAAAATAATAATTCTTTAAGTAGATTTAATGGGTCATAAAAATTATAATACGACTTCCAAGTTGCTGTGTTTCTGTATGTTACAAGTTAATTATTGCTGTCCCGGTTTAATTTATTCATATTTAATCATCGAATCCCGAGTGCAAATTTCCAGTTATAATTTTTTTAAATTTATAATTAAAGGGTTCCATTCTTGTACCATTTCAAATGGAAATGTTTTTTCTATATTTGAACTTGGTTGAATGGTTACAAACGCATTTTTACGAAGTAGTCGCAGTACAACTAACATATGTATTTTCCCGGAGAGATAAATTAAGTCTCATGGCCTTATATGGAAAAGGGATGCAGTAAATCGCCTCTTACCGCCTCAAGATACTATAAAAAAAGTAGTCACATTTAATAAAAAAAGTGGAATATTAATAAGTGTAATATTTGCAATTTTCGAAATGATGCTCACTCCTAGTAAAATGGTGTATCACTCACTACAAGGGGATTGGATGCTTTAACTAGTAAATTACTTAAAATCTACAATGTTTGCAAATCCGTTCTTCTTTCTACAAATTGATACAATTTTTCAACTCCGCATTGGGAACATGAGGATGAAAAAAGAAGAGGATGAAATAGTGTACAGTGAAATCTCTCCATAACGGACATCTATGGGGAATCTGAAACTGTTCATTGTAGAGAAGTGTCCGTTATTCAGAGGTTTTTTACCATATATTCTAAACAGTCCTGTACACTAAAAACCGCCCGTTTCACTGTATATAATAACGTTTAAAAAAAGTATTACAACCTAAATCAAAATACAGAAAAACTGTAAACTTTGAAAACCTTTCTTAAATTTATAGACAATTCAGTTTCTTAAATTTCAAGTTTCGTCTAAAACTGTAGATTGACATCAGGAAATTCATATCATTTGCAAAGGTTTTAGAAAAAAATGTTTTAAATGTTGCAAACTAAATTCAGCAGGATACAAGTTTAACAGAGAAAATATTTCTTCCTAATTTCTAGAACTAATGCTTTATTTCTGAAAACACTTCTTAGTTCTTCTCTATGTAGTCTTCTGCCAAATCGACGCACTTGTCCCATTGATGTTTCAGCTTCATAACTCCCTCCCACACTTTGACCCTCTAACCACCAAGTCACAGTTTTTAAGCTACCATCCCTAAAATGCGTTCCATGAATGCGACATTTCAATTTCCGGAACAGAAGGAAATCCGGAGAACCGGGTGGGCGTGGAAACATTTTAAAATCCAGTTAAGCTGCTTTTAACGTCACTGCAACGCATTTTTGATCCTGATCTTGACATGATCCCGCAATTTGGTCAGAGGGTCGCAGTAATACGCGCTAATAAACAAGACGCCGTGAGAATAACAGAAAACCGAACTTCTTTGGAGGTGGATTTGGAATGCAGCCGCTCTATGATGGTTTGTTTGGTGACAAGGTCATAGTGGGACCAACTTTGGTCCATAGTGACTAGTTTGGAAAATAGTGGTCAGAATCTGCATGGGCCAAAAGCTCACGACATATGTTTACTCGATCCTTTTTGTGCAAGGGTGCCAAAATTCGAGGCACCCATCAGGCTGACACCTTATTCAGATGCAAAACGTTGTGCAGTATCGATCTAACAATTTTTCGTCAATCTTTAGAGTCTTGACTACTGTTTTAACAGTAATTCGTCGAACTTCCATAACCAGCTTCCCACTTTTACACTGCTTGCATCGTCTGCGATGCTCTCTGTGTCGCCCTTAAACTCATTTGCTCATCGACGAACAGTCGATCTCATCAAGAACCATCTTGCTAAACTGTTTTCAACTTTTTATCCATTTCGGTAATTTCCACTATTTCCAGAAACTATCACAACACTTAAATAGACAATAAAATCTGAAGTTTTATACGAATCAGCACGAAACTTTCCAAACTGATATACGACAGGATACGGAATGACAGGTAACAAAGTATTGTTTTTCAGGGAACAGAATCTAGAAAACGGCTAAACACGGCCCCCCTTCCCTTGTACGTACTGGAAGCACCGTGAAGATGGAACCGCTCTGGAAAGGTCTTTGAGTAAATCTGCATACTACCGAGAAAAGTCTACATATAACGGAAATTTATTATTACTGCTTGTAAAACAACTCAAAAGCACTTGCAGTTCATACTAGTTGCGTAAGTATTATGTACTTAAGTAAGTTGCCACATTTCTGGAACAGTATGAAATAAGACAAGTGAATTTCATAGAAAATCAGGTCCATACGTTTTTTTATCTACTCCAGTGGGATAAGTAACGCATTACGTCACTCATTTGACACTATTTCAGTTAGGTAATGAAGCTCATTATACCACTCAGTTATGTAATGGTTTCATTACGCAACTGAGTTGTGTAATGACTTCATTACGTAACTGAAATAGTGTCAAATGAATGACATAATGACATTTGCCTACTAAAATATTTTTGAAAATGACAGATCTGACATTTCTCTTAATGCACATTTCTCAATTTTAGGCAGTCGTAGATAAAATTTTGTACAGTACATGTGTGATAATGCATCATTAATATACTTGTGTGCTTACATAACTCGTGCTACGCACTCGTTTGTAACTTACACACACGTATATTAATGATGCTGTATCCCACTTGTATAGTAAATAACTAATATGGTCTAGCATATTTGTGCAGTGTAATTTCCTATACGATATATCTGAATACATGTTCGCCTTAGACATGTAGTAACTCAATCTACGCGAAAAACTCCGATGAGGAATTATGATAAGAACCGATAAGTCCCTTTGAAATTCCGTACAAACATTGCTCAATTACATTACTCAATCAATAAACAATAACTGAAACAATTATTGCAACAGGTTTTAAAGGTACTTGTCGATTCTTATCTAGATTCCTTATCGGAGTTTTTCGCATAGACGCAGTTTCTCTACATTATGTTCAGTGACTACGTAAAATTTGCGTGATAAAAAGGATTGAAGCTTTCTCTACTATACAGATTTCACTGTACACATGAGGTCTCTCTTTCGTTTATCATCTTTTTCAAATTATAGAGAAATGACTCTTCATTTTAATAGATTTTTTTAAACTGAATAGTTGAAACTATCCCAAGACCCAAAAAACTTAAAAATATTTTATACTATTTGTTTACTTTAGTATTAAACGTGGCTCTTAGTGGAAACTTTCGTTTCCATAACTGCTTAGCTGCAATAACAATAACAGAAATGTATTAGTTGATGTTGTAGGAACTGCACGAAAGTAATGTATTCTAGCATTTACTTTAAAATTGAACATTTAATTATCAAAAGCAAGTAATATTGCAAGTTGATTAAGTGAAAAGAAATTATCATGCAATAACAATAATCGAATGTCTTTATCTTAGAACCGAACTGTATACCAACGATTAAAGAGCAAACCCAATTTAAGGATAGTTATTTATGTATCTAGGCCGAAAAACTGGCTTTTTATGTACAATGAGGCAAGGTTATAAAAAGCAGTTTTTGTCCAAGATGCATATTAAATTTTGCCGTCGACCGTCATAATTTGAAAAAAATAATTAAGTGGAGTCCGAATTATACGAGTTGTTGAGGACGAAAAACGTTTGCGGACAAAAAGCGTTTGCGGACGAAAAGTGTTTACGGACGAAAAGCGTTTGTCGACGAAAAATTAATGGTGTCCAAAAAAGTGACATTTTTGGTACGTAAATGCGTCCGTAAAATCACGTTTTATAGGAAGGTCGACGGAAAAAATGTTTAATAAATAAAATGGTGGTTTAAAAATGCAACAGCAATAAAATAACTAAATTAAACTAAAAACATGTTGATCCTTTAACTTTGCAGTGTTATTGTTTTTGGCAAATAAATGTTCAATTTTAAAGTAAACGCTATAATACTTTCCTGTCATTCAGAAACTATAAGACATCAATATATTGTTGTATTGTAATTACAGCTAACCAGTCATGGAATTGTAAGTCGATGGATAAAGTAAACTCACTGTATTCATTTGCCATTAAAAAATTAGGTTGCAAAGTAATTACTCGTCTGCTACCTAAGTGTACGAGTACTTTAGAACAAAAATCGCGAAAACCGCCTGATCTTCTAGGATTTAACAACACCGATTATCATACCAGGCGAAGTCGCGTGATCTCCCGAAAGCGACAGTAAGAACTTTACGGTACGAGATGTCATATGTGACGTTAGGTTAGGTTAGTCCTGGGGCCTCGGCGAGTCGGTGGTTCCGCCGCTTGCAGCCGAGGCAACAGCAAAACGCGGAGCGTTTGGGCGAGGGTTCGACTCCCGGGCCGGGTATTCTGGCTTAGAGTCCTGCATCGCGTCGGGTACCCGACCCGATGCAGGACTCTCACATTACGTTCAATCTTTTGACGGCAGTGACTGGATGATCGGATGCGTTGGAATTGGCTTGTTTCAATAATTCCATGGCATCACTGATTTTTGTAAATATGCTAGTTTGATTTTTTGCATTCCTTCGGTTCCGGAAAATGAAAAATTGATAGCAACAGTATGAATGGATGCAGTATTTTTTTCTCTACAAAAAATATATTTACAATTTAGCTCTAAAATAATTAGGTGGGCAAATAATTTAATATAAAGAAATTACTATGCAAATCCCTATAGTGCGTCCCGCAAGTCAGCACCCGGTATACGGTGCCTTCAGAAATGATCGAACGCTTTTGAATGGTCATTATTTTGGCGCCATTTATTTTACCTATTTGATGTTGGCTACACGTGCAATGTTTTACGTAGGTTGTAGTTTTCTTCACTAGTGAGGAAAAGTAACTTCACTAGTGAAGAAAGTAAGTACCTTTTACAGCTAAAATGACCCTTGAAAAATGCGACATTGGTGTTAGAAAATATGTTCATCGCAAAGGAAAAATAAATATAGTAAAACGTCCGGATAATTTAACCGCTTTAAGCTATTACATAAAGGATAATGATGCCTATACTTTATTAACTTTTTTTCGCGCAGTAGGATGTCATGATTTAAGTTTATTAAAGCACCAGCCTCGACACCGCAAGGTAAAACGAGGTTATCAATTATACATACATACATACATATTGGTAGCCAGTTTACACTAAAACGATGATGCCATATTATAAAATGAATAACTAACACTCTTAAACGCAGTAATACTTAAGGATAATAATTTCATTTGCGCTTTAAATATAGAGTAGGTATATGCATTATATCAAAGACGGAATTAATTCAACAGGCAAGCAACAGTGAATTCTGGCATGAACCATAACCTCAAAATAGATTGAATTTGACTTTAACGGCTGGGCCAGCTTTACAAGAAAAAAACATTTATACATACAAGTCACCCCAACATGGCGTTCTATTGTGCAAAAAAAAGTTAACAGAGTATAGCTATAAAACTGTTTTATCTAAAACCGATTTGATAAGCATTTATTATATATAATTCGTTAATGATATAATCAAAAATTCCCTTACTAATGATGTAATGAAATTATTATCTCATTCGCGAATTGAATTATGACAATGAATGCAAAAAATAAGCGTTGTTTACAAACTGACTAGTTGTCATGGTATATATGGAATAATTGTTATCTTGATTTTAAAACAGAATTCATAAGATTCACATTCAACAAAAGTCGCTAAAAATTAATCTGGAATGCCAAGTCAAGAATATCTCAAAATCTGGTTTTAAGCTGTGTGGGGTATGATCATATTATCACTCGTGCTCTCACACAACTCGGTCTATGACCTCTTCGTGCAATTCTTCCCACTCGTGAATAATATTCTTCATGCTTCGCTTGTACTATAAATAACTATTACAGCTACATGTATAGTCATATTTAGAACAAAAATATGTAACTTTAAAATAAGGACAATACCTTTTATACTAGCTGTAATCACTGAAGTGAAGGTAAAGTTACCACTACAAAAATTCCACCATCAATATAGGCACCTCAATCGTTTATTAATTTAAATTCAAGACTAAATACTTGCTATAAATGTTTACTTTAAAGCACAAGGAGCTTACCCTTTTACACGCGGAAATTTAAATAGCGACAATATAGAATTAACGAAGCTGGCACGTACATTCACAAATCACAATTTTATAAAAACCTATGGCAAAGATGTGCCTTTAACAGAGCAAACCAAAACAGAAACTACTAATTACAGGATTGCATTCCCTAAGGAAAAACAAGCACCACACAGAGTGAGTCATCGTTAGTACATCCGATTGGGCGATGAAAGTCCCACTCAATTAAGTGGTGATTATTCGAGATTGCACTGGATGTTTAGGGTAAGTGTAATTGACATTTTATGAATCTTCAGCGATTGTAATCAACTGACTCCATGACTAACTTATCGGTTTACATAATGTGGTATAATTTCAGTGGACGCACTACGTGTATGGCAGCTAATTTGCTTTAGAAAACTAAACATATAAATACCATCTTTTGTTTATTGGATCAACGCACTGCTTAAGAGAAGCTACAATTGACGATCAGTCCTTCGTTTTACTGTTAATAAAATTCCAAGTTTCAGGAAAATATAGCTAGCTAGGTATATACAGAGCAGCTGAAAATATAAGCGCGTAAGTTTTAATGAGTAAGACGATTTATCTATTTTAATATATAGTTCGCGGTTGTAAAAAAAAATCAAAATATGAAACTTTCGAGGTTTGGATCTCGTTGAAATATTTCGTCTTTCTCTATTACTAATTGAAACTACAGGATTGTTTCCTAAGCAATCGAAGAGGAAAGTGTATAAAACAACCTGCGCGTATAAATATGTACCACTGAAAGTGTACCCATAAAGCTGCAAAATTTTTGAAAACTTCTAATCCTTTGAGCCATCGGCTTAGGAGACAGCATCATCCCAGAAGGTATGGTGGATGGAAATCATTCAAAGTCGCAGGGAAATATATTGACATATTGAGTTCAGTAGTCAATAAACTTTAGTTGTGCGAAGAAGTTCAACTTTTCCTAACTCGTACTGAAAACAACGACTTTCAGGCGTCAATTGACAAAAAAATAAAAATTCTTAAGAAACATGTCATTTTTAGAATATCTAAGAACTGTACAGATAAAGCCAAGAACCGAGTCGAAGTGTTCGCTGTGGGCAGTAATTAACACAGCGGAATGAAACTGCAATTGAAACCTGTCATGAATTCTCTTTTTGCGTAATCACCCACAGATCTTAAGTCATACATTACAGTAGCACAATGCCAAAGCAATAAATTTGGGATTGTAAATAAACTTTTTTCATATCTAGGCCAAACATTTTCAGATTACAGCAAGTCGATATTACAAGCACAGAGCTGCTGACAGGAATATTGCTGTTATTAAAACAATCATTTCAATTTATCGGCCAAAACGTTTGGGAATTGAGAAGACTTGTTTACATGTACCTACTGTGTGTGCATGTGCTACTGATGCTTACACAAACGTAGTTTCTGTTACCCCACACACATTCAGATTTCATTATAACACAAAATAAAAAAAATTTACTTAAGACAATTCAAATTAACTAGCAGTCCAGTGAAACAAATGTCTCATTTAATAAAACAAAAAAGACCGTTTTGCAAATAGAACGCGTATTCACCACACGTACGTATATGACGTCATTGTTGGTAGCAAACTACCAGTCGCATTCGCCTTGATAACATTTGCCTAGAATCTAACCTAAAGGATAATTAAGATAATAATTTGTGTTAGAGACTGAAATTCGGTTCCTGACCTGACATGACCATTCCAAACATATAACTTTTATAACTTTTTTTTCTATCTCTTACGGTTTGGCTGCTGAAACAGCGTCCCGGACGGGCACGTCTATTAGATAAAGGATTTTAGTAATATCATTCCACCATTTTTTAAGGAAGCTTCGCACAAATGACCCTTCGGACATGACGTTAGCCAATCTAGTGCACAATTTTAATGCCTTGACATTTCAAACCTGCATGATACCAGACCTGTAGTTCATAGGTAGCGCAAAACACAATGCTCGCAAAACTCCGACCTAAAACGGACCGATTACATTGTACATTGCCCGTTTTATAAAAAGATTTGGTTTCATGCTAAAGGGATTAGGCCGATGTAAAGTAAATCCCTGGTTCTCCCACATACGCAATCCGATTATGTTACGGGACGCAAATAGTGGTTGCGTTATGCATACAAAACATGCCAGCAAGAAATTAGTCTTTACATCTAGCTTCATTTCCTTTGGGAATCTGCTTGTACGCTTCTGGTCTTGATAATAACTTAATAACAGTGTCAGTTGTCACAGCTGGCTTGATACTTATGTCGTTGCAATTAATGCAGGCGTTAATACTCGCTTATTGAAATTCTACAAATGCAATAACAAGATTTTATTGCATTATAAAATCAATGTAAGGTTATCTACACTGTATACGAATGTAATCGAATTAAGCCATTTAACTAGGCGTAAACATAGAACAGCATGAGATTCTGGATTGGATATATTCATCATGAAGATGTCATTTTGTATTGCTTTGTAAATCGTAAACCTTCAGAGATTGCTTCAAATCTTCACTTTAGGGTCCCTAGATAACGAAAAACATGTTTTCTCAAATCCGTCAGTCTGTTGGCGGTATAGATCAAAACCTATTTGTTGGAAGAAGTCGATATTTTGCATGTGGATTTGATGTCTACCTGGATCGAAACAGGATATACTTTCGGACAAATATATAGAGAGTAAGCACCTTAAAACGGATAAAATGTCTATTTTTATTTTAACTGAGGAATAGATAAAAGTAATAATATGCACAAAGCTCAGGCTTTACTCTTCACGAAAAACAGATACAGGGTAAATGCTGTAAAATATACAATTTATTGGCAACGATAAGCGCGTCGTATTCAATCCAGTCGCGAACGCAAATGCGAGTAATTCCTTCGTGGCTGAACGGGACTAGGGGGAGGGTTAAGAGCCATTTACACACGAACAAGAATTTCTGGTACAGTAAAGTTACAAGCCCAGTTAAAAGTAAATTGTAATTCCGTTTGTACGAACAAGTTTTTCTGGTATAAAAAACTAAAATCCACTTGCAGCTATCTGTCAGGCAGTCATACCAACCTATTTAAAATGAAATAGAAACATAACCTCAAAAAGGAGTCTATTGTATCAGCAATTGAATTTCTTCTCTTTCACTGCCACATTTTTGACATAAAACTTGTCTTTGAGACAAGAACAAAACTTAAAATCACGTAACAAAGTTATGTTTTCTCACACAACGAGGTTATGTTACGAATTGCCGTCTACAAAAAACAGGTTGGTATTATAGATTTGCGAAAAATGCGCTTGCGCGAAGTTTGAACTTTTAACGAAAACTTGTTTGTCTCTCCCTCATGCACGTGAATGTTAAACAGAGAGAACTTGTAACCAGAGCTGAGCAGTACTCGAGTACAAGTACTCAAATACTGTACTCAAGTACAATTCGGGTACTCTGTACGTACCCCGGTACCCGGTGCAATTTTCAATAAAGTACTCGGTATTCGTACCCGTCATCACATCGGGTAGAAGTATCCGATACCCGCGTCTTTTATGAGTAAATTATTGTCCGAGTACTTTAATACCCAACGAGCAAGCTCAAGTGCGCCATGCAAGTCTGGACTGGGCTGTGTTTGTTGATATCGCCAGTGTCTGTTTGTATGAGAAGGCGAAACGACTGACAACGCTCTAACCAAATTTCTGGATGAGAAAAAGAGTGAATTGAGTTCCTTAAATGATTATCCCATCATTAAAAAAGTATTTTTGAGCTACAATACCTGTTTACCTTACTCTGCGCCAGTGGAACGGTTGTTTTCATTCGCCACAATTGTCAACAGTCCACGACGAAATGCCCTCACCGATGCCACCTTTGAAAAATTGGTCATTATGAAGGCGGACAGAGTTATGCAGTGATCAATTACTGATCAGTTTGGTAATTTTTATTGTTTTTTTTTATAATTTTTAATTCAATGTTTATTAATAAAAGAATTTCTGATAAACTGTTTTGTTTATTTTGCTTCTTATAAACCGAAAACAATTTTAAGTAAAAGTGGTGGGGGAAGAAACATGTACTTGCAAATAGTATTCATGAAATTCGAGTACTTGTACTCGGAGTACTGTACTCGACAGGATGTGCAATGAGTATAATACTCGGTACTCAGTACTCGTTCTTCAGTTAAGACATGCATTTGATACTTGGTACTTGAGTACAATTTATCAGTAACGTCACTGTACCAGAAATTCTTGCTCGTGTAAATGGCCTTTTACACCCGGGGAGCTGCCAAGCGTTGAAATCGCTCTGGCAGGAACTTAAATCGCGCTAAGTTAAAATCTCACCGCCTGCAATGGTTTTTTATTTACAAATGGACGTAATTTGCATTACAAGTGTTTTCTTTGTTTCAGTATTATTAGAAACATTAATAGTTATTTACTACACAGTTAGTATTATATGGATATTACCCAAGAGGGAAAAAAGTTTGGGCCACCACGCCATAGGCCGAGTGGGTTAATTTTCTCGTGTGGATAATACCTCGTAACTCTAACGCGTGCGGTATATTTCATCCCAACCTCATAACAAACTCAAAAGTAACATCAAAACCATTTCTTTAAAAATCACAGTACTTGTTTGTTTAACATTTTCAGTTGCCACGTGACATCAGAACACAGATATCATTAAACATTATTGTGTAAACTAAAACTCACTAGTTGAATTATAGTAATCAAAGAGTCACTTGTGTGTAAGATCGATATTGCGATGTGGGAAGTTTATTGAGAGGTATTGGATAAGATACCCTTAGTTTCTTTTGATTTTTTTAAAATTTTTAGTGTCACCACTTCCGTTTCCGGGGGAAATTCTGAGTAAAACCCTTTACAGTTGTTTTTGTTCCTGTTGCCCACTACGTGCTGTATCTGTTATACTAGAATCTTCGAAAAAACGTAGCGTCGCCAATGTATACACCAACGAATTGGTACACCTCACGGTCAAGCCATAATTTCCACTTGACTGTTTTAATCATTGCTTCATTATGACTTGACATACTATCGGGCGTTGCTATGTGGCAGGTTACTATGGCAACTATGCAGCGTACTGGCCATAATATGTATACGCTTCAGTCTGACGTCTAGTCCAGTAGATGTTGCTCTTTCATGTTTAATTTAGTAGTCAGTCACAGATGATTGTTCTTTTGCGAAACCACCGGTAAATTATAATTACTAGGTAACTCAAATATATACATACTCTATATTGTTGAAATATAACACGGCAGTTGCAACAGAGCTAAATGAAACTACCATACAAAATATTGTATTATTGCTATTGCGAATATAAAGAGAAAAATGGTAATGTCACAACGAATTCTAGTGGTAATATACGCCACTACGGTTTTCAAAATCGCTCTTCAATGCGATCACATTAATTTGAATATAGTAATATTAAGGAGTAATAACGCACGCATAACTTGACGGGAATGCAAATAAAAACGTATTGATGGTATCTACCCCTATCCGGTCAATAATTCCATTTTCATAAGCATACAAATTAGGGCATGTACTTTCATAATTGTTTCATTAGAGTAGGAGTCCATTATGAAGTGAAGAAGCACAACATTTTCTTCTATAAATGTGTAATGGGTGATGTTTGAAGGGAGGAAATTGTGTTAGTATTTTTATGGAGCAGCTGCAACCGAACCATCAAAATAAGTAAGCACATGTTAAATTCCTTATACATTTTATTTGCATTTCGATGTATTTTATCGTTGGTCGTTCCTTTTAGTATACAAGTATGCCATTTAAGTGTATATTTTAAGCAACCAAGAAACTTTCCGCTGTTGCCTAAAAGCCTTTTTCGGTTACTTCCATGCCTTCACGTCGCCAATAATCCTTGATAAGCAATTAATTTATAGTCCTTGTAAGGAAATTTTAGTATTATAGTATTCCAACCAAAAATTGGAAAGCTATTTAAAATCAGGCCAGCATTGAGAACAGTAAGTCACTTCGTAATTTATAGCTATTAACATATCTAGGAATGTTATGAGTATCATAACTGCGCAGATGTTGTATTGAAATCCGAGCTCGCAGAGCGAGGATTTTAAAACATCTGAGGCCCGTTGACCCTTTTTTGGGAAGCACGAGAGATAGTTTTGGAGGAATGGGGTTACTGTTGCAATTACCAGTGTCACATACTCAGAACTGCTAAAGAACCGACTCAAGCCTGTCATCATAACCAAAAGGCGCATTGTTGAGTTCTGGCATTCTTTTACTGCACGACAACGCGAGGCCCCATACTGCTCGTCCAACGATAGCAACCATCCAACATTTGAAGTTTGAATGTCTACCACATCCTCTTATTTCGCTGACCTCGTCCCTAGCGATTACCATGTCTTTAGTCCACTTAGAAAGGCATTTGGTGGGAAGAAATTTCAGAGCAACCATGAAATCATGCAGGCGGCGCTAGTGGTTCAGTGTTGCCAGGTCTACCGATTTTTCGGTAGATCTACCGATTTTGCCTATATGCTACCGATATACCGATTCCAGATGCGATTCTACAGAAAGGTGGCTTACAATGCAGATTTTTTGTTAATATGCAGAGTTTTAGGTTTTACGTATAAGATAATTACAAGAAGTTCTAAATTTTGTATTTTTTTCTCAAGGTTTTTCACCTGTAGCATTCTTTCTATCTATGGTAAAAGTATAAAATATCAAATAGTTTTGTGGGAATCTCTATTAGTTAGTAGCGGAATTTTAAGTTTACAGTTGATAGTTTCCCGAAAAAATGCACTTCTGCATTTTCGATATTATCAAACAGCGCCGGGGATTCACGGAAAAGGAGATTTTATTTAATTACTTAAACAAGCTCGGTAAAAAAAATAACAGGTAGCACCGAAAATGGCTGTTTCGATTTTTCAATTGCAAAAATATTAATAATAGTATGAATACCAAGATCCTAAAAACATATTACACGTTATACCTAGTGGTAGGTATTCATTTTGTAGTATTTTTTGTTTTTTATTATCCAAACAATAATCATGTGTTTTTATATTCCGTTTTACTTGTTTTTAATAAAGTTTTTAAAAATTATTCTTTATTTGCATCTACCGAATTTCTCCCTAATCTACCGAAAAGTCCTGAACTCATTTACCGATTAAACATCCATCCGACCTGGCAGCAACACCGTAGTGGTGTAGCGGTTGTGCACGCGACGAAAGAATTTTTTTCTTCGGATATCAAGCGCTTCCATGATGGTGGAAAACGTGCAGACGTATTGGGGATTACCTCGAAAAATGGCATACTTATTTTTGATATTGCTTCAATAAATTTTGTTCAACAATGGTTTTAAGGTTTTCATTTGACTGTACCTCATACTATCAATTTCATATTTCAGTACGAGCTCAATGTTATTAGCATTCATTTGAAAAATCGTAACTTCACATTTCCCCAGGAACCCTCCATTCAAAACAATGAAGAGGCTAAATTACATTGCAATTGTTATCAGCATTACTATTCTTCTTCTTTATGTGCTATCCGTTCCGGATGTTTGCGATCTGCATGGCAATCTTGATCTTACTTACTGCTGCCCGGAAAAGACTTGTTGTAGTCATGGAGAACCAAGATCTTAGGTTCTTAAGCCATGAGATGCGTCTTCGACCAGGTCCTCTCTCTCCAAGTACTTTACCCTGTAGTATCAATTGGAGTAGACCATAACGTTGTACGTTTCTCATAATGTGCCCTAGATACTGGAGTTTTCTAATTTTTATGGTGTTAGAAATTTCCGTTGTTTTATTCAGTCTTCATAGGACTTCTGTGTTTGTGACATGATCAGCCCAGGAAATTCTTAGTAAACGTCTATACAACCACATCTCGAACGCTTCCAGTTTTTTCGTTGTTGCTTCCGTCAGCGTCCAGGATTCGACTGATCGACTCCATATAACAAGACAGAAAACATGTAATACCTTAATAGTCTGATTTTTGTGTTTATGTTTAGATCGTTGTTCTTAAATACTTTGTGCATGAATGAATTTGTGCATCCAAGACCCATCCTAATAATTCAGTAGGACAAAAGCAGAAAACTATTCTTAGTCTTCGTGATTGTATATACCTATAGACTTGATCAGCTTCACTAATCCATAATCTACAAATGCAACATTGCAAAATCTACGTCTAGAATTTAATGTATCTCTAATATCATTCCGTGATCCGGAATACATATAAAGCTATGGGTTCTCTTCACTCGCCACTGTCCTGATGCGACAAAATATTTTTGGTACTAGTTTGTTTCTACTGTAAAAGCTCTTAAAAGTAGATAAAAATCGGGAATGTAAAAAAGCTGCAATGTTATAGCGCAACTTTCAATAGAATATATTTCATTAACAGCAGTTGTTAGAGCCGAGTGTTTCTTATCATTGCACTCTCCAAACCTCAAAAATATGAGCCACTAGTCCAATGTATAATATTTTTCAATATGTTTCCTTTTCTCATCAGCAATTCAACATAGCTCGTTAGTAAATCTCCTCTCGGAAAGAAAATTCCTTATTACATATCGAATTTGCCAGGCAATTGGGTAGAAACATAAACCAAAGTTGTTTACAATTTTATCTATTACCAATACGCATTCTTCTCTGTTGTCATAACTATTACGAAAACTGCAAATTTCGTGTAGAATACATTTCAATGGATTGATTCCCTTTTTATCCAAATATACACGAATATATAGATAAAGATAATTATGTGACCTGGCCTTAAAATATGAAACGATAGATTTTTTTATGGTTAGGTCTGCGTCATTTTATTAAATATCAATCATTAGAAATTTCCTTCACACAACTGTAATCTTTTCCTATAAACGAATCCACAGCAACTTTCATATAATACAGACAACCTAACAACCATGTATATAGGGTTTCCAAGTCCCGGGACCAAAAGTGTTTTCGGGACCTACGAGCTAAATTTCAAGTCCCGGGACCAGTCCCGAAGATCCCGAAAATGGTCCCGAAAGAGCAATAGTGTTCAAGTGAAATTTCCGAATACGAATTCCAAAGAAAAACAAGTGTTTTAAGTTAAAGCATTTCTGTGCTGATGATGAGCTGCGCTGGGGCTCGTCTATAACTTCATAACTTTCTTCTAGTACTAAAAATGTCTGTCGCTCTTCGTCTTTTGCTTCTGCGTGAACTGCAAAGTGCTGAGTAATCCTTTCGTCGAGCCGTCTCTGGTTATAATAATTTTGTTGGGACAAACTTTACATTTCGTTAATTGTTTATCTTTTGATATATAAACGTGTGGCTATATCGATTTCAAATCGTTATTTTTTTTATGCAAAATGACGGTAGATTGGGAATCGGAATTCGTTCTAATTCTAACGCTTTAGCAGAAAATAACTAACACCTTTAAATCTATAAATATAAATTATTAAGCTTCTTCGCACATGATTTTAAAAGTCTACAAATTTAGTTACCTTGCCGTTACTACGTATGCACACGACTACGCGTACCTAAAATATACCTAAATCCAACAAAAGAAACAAATACCTAAATAAAAGAACACGCAAATATGGCTGAAACAACACACAGGTTTAATTCTAATAACCAACCGAAAACAATACCTCTCCTGCCTACGCAAGACGCAAATAATGCAGAATGTCCTAATTCTCTGATATCGAATATACGCACGAATGTTGATATGATCCCAGGACTTCGCCTGTGCTGGCTGTGGTCCCGGAACTCGGATTTTTTTGGTAGAATCCCAGGACTGGAAACCCTATATATACTTACGAAGTTTCTAAAACTAACTTTCAAAATAATTCTAGTTCTGGATTGCCTCCACACCCTATTATATTTTTATACAATGAAAAAAGTTTGTTTATTTTATCCATAACTTCTTCAACCGAATTCGAAGTCATCTTTACACAATCTTATAAAGAGTAATGAAGTTAACTCCATTTAATTTGGTCGAATTTTATCCGACGTAGAGATGTCTAAGTTAGCTTAGATAAGATCAAACAATGGTCGTCCGTAGGTCGTTGGTCTACGTCGTCTTCAATGTATTTCTTATACTGTATAATGGATTATTCCTATGTCTGTATATACGGTTAAAATGGGCTGGTATACGAGTTGTGAGATTATAAAATCAAATTTTAAATGGAATATTCACATTTTATATACACATTCAGAGGAGTCTTTACTCGAGTGCGTAGCATTTCCATACTCGTCCAATAATATGCAATAATGTTTTTTTGACGGTATTTTTACAATAAACTATAAACAGTAAGGTTTCGGTACATATGCTAAGATAATTTAAGCAAGTGTTGGAAACAGTTGTGCCACAACAAAAAATAATGCGGTTGCTCCATCCTAGAATACTTTGTTATCACGATTTTCTCATGAGAAATAACAGATATGCAATGGTACTTTTCTTGCGTTATCTGAATGTTATCATATTACTCATATTAGCCAGTGTCTTAAAAATAAATATTATGTTTCCTATTATTGTGTTTTATTAGGTGTATTTATTTAATTTTCAACTTTTAAAAGGGAATTTGTATAACCTCTATGAACTTTATGTTTCAGGTTTCAAAATACATATTGTATAAATGGGTCTCATCACGCTGCACAATAAATTATTAAAACATAAAATGGAATTTATGTTTTACCAACTGCAGCTGCTTGAGAAATATGCGTCAAATCTTTCAACTATTCACCTCAAAACGTTGCTGATCGAAGTAAAGCCTTGTTGGACAATTTTATCCCTATCTATTGTTGCAGATTTCCTTAGGAGCTCAACGGTATTCTACTGGATGGTTTTAATCCGGAGCCAATATAGATCCAATGGATGCGCAGATAACATATTTAAATAGCTCATTTTAAGAAATACTACAATAATATAGCGAACTATTGTTGACCCAGCGAAGTGAGGGCTTCGAAACAACTGGGCGAAAATTCATTTCCGGCATAAGTAACATATCATCGACATTGACGTTTCTTCGAACTATTGTTGACCGAACGAAGTGAGGGCTTCGAAGCAACTGGGCGAAAATTCATTTCCGTCTATATAAGCGGCAAGAGTTGCAGACGGATTTTCTTGAAAATTTTACGTAGATGTCGTATACGCTTTGGAACGATGGTACCAGACGTTGGTTTCACTGTAGTGGTGCCAGGAGGCTCGAACAACCCAAAGTGCCGAAAAACGACATCTCAAAAATGGCTCCGATTTTTATCATTTTCACGGACATTTCCTTCTTACTCGTAAGTGATATCAAAAACTTCCAGGGAAGGATATATCGGGGGGGGGGGGGTGTCATCTGTATGTGGGGAATCCCATCTTATCGAGCACATTATGGAATATTGAACAGTTTGAAAAACTGGCGTTGGACAACTGCACTCGGGGCATGTAAAAATTACCTACATAGGACAGCTACACTCACTCCTAGTAAGTTAATCGATAATCGACTTAATGATATAATGAGGTTAATATATTTTTGTTTTTTAAATGGGAACTGAGAAAGTGAAACTCCATTGCACTGAAAAGTTAAATATGATAGATGTTTTTTAAATTTTTATGACATACTTTACTTTTCTTCGAGCAACAAGTCGTTTTTATCTTTTTTCCCTTTTAAATCTGAAATGCCACTCGCTATCCGATGATAAATCGCTGACTCGATTTTAAACAGATTTTCTCCGTCTAGGCTCTACAGTAATTAATTCCCGCCTCCCTTGCGAATTCTCTTTAACCCAAGTAGTCGCACATATCACAATGAAAACACTCCATCCCAACACTGCGACGAAGAATCAATAACGAGCTTGCACTTTCTCATCTTGTTTACTAAACTGTTGTAGTTAGCATGGTGGAATCTGGTCTAGTCTCCAGTAATATTCCTAATAAACGATAAGCTAGCAGCAGATTGTCGGTAGAAAGTGCAGTATCTTGCACGTCATTATTAAATATGTGTGTACTAACCAGACTTCAAAGCTTGATCATAGCTTTTAACAACAGGTAACACCCCAGGACTAGTTATCTTTAATCGCTTTGCTTGTTCTGTAAATAATGAAAAGTACATGAAGCAGGAAGAAATGAATCTTCTGTAAGTGTGGCAACTTTTTTTCCACTATTAATGTAAGTTTTGCAACTGGTAGACGCAGGTTCAAACCCAAATCATAGCCGAAATGCATCTTGATACATTTCAACTCGCGAATTTTAAGTTTCGATTGTTTAATTTGTTACGTTTCTGAATGCGGGCGGGGGGGGGGGGGGGGTGGAAGCTTAACACAGCTCGAATGCTTCCAAGCCACATACCTTGCTGTACAAACTATCTTAGAACTGAACACATACAGTATATTAAGAAGAAGTAATAGTTATTTACGTGGTATGTGGGCGAGTCGGATTATTTGCAGGGTGAGCGACGTAGGAGCGAGCCCTGTAATCCGGTGAGCCCAATCAAGGCTAATTGCAAGCGAGCCGCGTACGACGTTTTATTTCTTCTTGCTGAAAATATTAGTGATTAATAAAAGATGTGTTTATTAGAACACAAGGTGCTTGTAAAGTCGCCATGGCAACATTTTGCAGGCACCGTGCCTGTAAAGACTCATTTACCGAGTCAGTTCAGAGGACAGTAAACGACCGTTTTAACAAGCCAAGAGGAAATAAATATATTGTACGATTTCAAATTCCACCGGGCCTGTACATCACGACTGTTTTTAAGTCATAGCTTGGCTTGGCTCAGCGTCAGCAAAATACGGTTGTACAAACTCTTAAACGTTGATCAAAATGGACGACACCATTGATTGGTTTAGAGAGAATATTGAATTGCTTAATATTGAACAGCAGCTCCTATGAATTACGCGTTGTGATGACATTACGTAACGATTGAAATCCACGAAAATGAAAGCTAACGAACTAATTGAACGATTGCAAATCAACAAAAACTAGTGTACGAGGAGGTAAAGAAACTTTGTTTTAGTTTACTCGCAATTTCTACTTCCCTCAAAAGACGAAGGATGCATTGTAATCGTGAATAAATCACTTTCCGAGATGTCTTCACTGCTTTACGTTCCTAGATGACGAAAAACAGGTTTTCTCAAGATCCTTCCCGTCTGTTGGCGGTATAGCTCAAAAACTATTTGTTGGAGGAAGACGATATTTTGCATGCCGATTATGTCGCCCCGACTCGAAACTGAATGTACTTTCGGTCAAATGTACATGGTATTGTAAAAAGGCAGATTAACTTGATGTTTTAAGCGGCACTTCCTGAGTAAGGAAAAAATTATTAAAAAAATCTTTGATATATTTTTGAAGATGTTTTATTAACTTTAAAACTAGCTGAACTGGCAATATCGTTAAAGTACAGATGGGTATCTAAGGCTGCGTTATTTCAATGGATACAAGACTTACAGCCAGTCTTATAACGACCACTGATCTGAGGTTAACTTTAATTCGTTGTCAAAAGAAACAAAGGCGGATCAAAATTTGTTTACTAATGAATAAAATGTCATAAGCACTAACGTTTTGATGCGCTTTTGTTTATTTTAACAACGAATTAAAGTTAATCTCAAGTTAGTGGTCTTTATAAGAGCGGCCGTCAATAACTAACTTTTAGCTACGACTACTTGGATAAAAACCTATTATCAAATTCATTTTGTGTTAATGAACGCCATTACCTAACTCAGTTAGGTAATGAAATCAGATCCATTTGCGTTACGTACTGAAACTCATTACGTAACTCACATTTCATTACGCAACTGAAATTTCATTACTTCTGCCGACGTTTTTGTAGTTACTTCTAATTTGAAGCAGCAGATATAAAATGTTGAACAATACATGTGTGATACTGCATCATTAATATACTTGTGTGCTTACATAACTCGTGCTACTCCCACTTGTATAGTAAATAACTATTATGCAACTTGTTAAAAGCACTTTTATCAAATGCTTTTTTAATATTTTCTAAACATTTTTTAAAATTTTCAGTTTTTAAAGTTCTTAAGTTTCTGTTCGTTAATTGATAATGGCCATTTATCATAAAAGTTGCAAAATTGAAGTGTTTTAGGCACGCGACGTGATTTGTCAAACGAGACCGAAGGCCGCGCTTGACATCGCGTCAAGTGCCTGAAAACCGCTTTGCAACGCGTATCACACAAGGTTTTATCCACTTTTTATAAAAATAATCAAACTTTAACTTCTGAGACCTTTTTGTGGCGTGATGTAACTTATGCTCTTTTTTGAATATTGAGCCACTCTGAAATGTGACAATCTGTCAGTCATCTGTTTCGACGTTTTTCATATGAAAAGAACAATCGAACACAGTGCCTTAATAGATCCCATTAAAGCACGGTTAGCACTGTTTTTCAGTGCTTTAGTAGCCATATTAAAACACAAAAGTAGATAATAGTTATTTATCTTCATTGGTGTTGTTATAGACTATTAACTAAATTAATTTTAGTATCGTTAAGAGTTTCATTACCGTACTGAGTACCACGCTTACGCTCGTCAGTCAAACTCCCATATATCTTCAAGAATATAATAATTTAATATAAATAATTGTATTATTTTTTCCTACTCAGGAAGTGCTCCTTACTAGCGTAACATGGAGAGAATTCGCCATCTTTGCAACACCCTAATACAGGATGAGCACATTAAGAAAACATAATTTATATTTTTACTTTAACTCAGGAATAGATAAAAGTAATATTTTGCATATAGGTCAGGTGTTTGCTCTTGGTGAAAGTAAGACTCAGCAGATGCAGAATAAATGCCGTAAAAAGGACAAAAATTTACAGAGATTATCATGCCCTATATAAAGCAGCCGCAAGCATAAATCAGAGACTCATCATCGTTGCCGAACGGGACTACCGATGCGGTCCAGCCGGGCTGCTTCTGCATACGCTGAAATCGCAACCCCAGGCGATGAAATCGCGCTGAGTTCGAATCCCATCGGTTGCATATTTTTTTATTTGCAAATTGATGTAATTTGCATTACCAAGTGCTTCCTTTTATTGTTCCAGTATTATTAGGAACGTTCAGATATTTTTACCTCTATGTGGTGCGCTCTGAGGAGAGAAGTTCCGTGTAAACCCCTTTACAAATTTGTAGTTTAGTAATTATAAAAATGTTAGAACTCGAGATTTTTGTTGAAATATTCGCTTTCGTGTCCTTTATATCTACGTTTTTAATATAAATTCGGAGATCACAGTGATTTTTTTGTTAAAATCGGCCAACCGGAAGTGGCATTTTTTTGGTTTTTTCGTTTACCGGATTTTTTTCTTACTAAACGTTTGATAAACATTGAATTCTTTAAATTTAAAACAAGGTCATATATTATGCAATTATCTACAACTTTTGTTAATTTTTTTGTTGGTAAGGATAGTTGTAGGGCAAATAAAAATTTCGTAGTCCAAAAATCCATAAAAGGAATATTTTTTAAAACGCTTTTATGTATTACAGAATTGTCTATAATTTTTGTGAAAATCGTTTTTTTGTATGCAGTTTTTGAAAAACCGCAAAATTATATTGAGAAAAATTTTCCAAAAATATTTTAAAACAACGGTAAATATTAGGTAATTATCTATAACGTGTGTCAAGGAATTTTTGGTAAGCAGTTTTTGAAAAATCGCAAAATTAAATTTTTACAAGCAGTAGAAGAAAGCAGTGTGGTGATAACACCTAATTTTTTCTATGCAATCACCTGTAAACTGACACATTTCTCCTATAGGTGGCTCAGCTATGCTACGCTTCTTTATAAAGGGTTTGGTTTGGTTCGTTTACCAAGGCACTTTTAAATGCGACGTACGACTTGAAATTTTCTACCATAAAAGGTAAATTTTTTTTTAGATCTATTTTCGTTTACATGCAAATTATTGCGTTTAAATGTTGCGAAACCAAAACTGCATTAAAAACTTTGTTGAGCGAAATTTGCTATAATTTTTATGTAAACGAAAAAATCCCTTAACAAATTTTACCTTGAGTGGTATTTGGAAAGATTATTCAACAATATAAATACCGGGTGACCATAAATGATTGTGATTTTTTTTCTTAGGTTGGCACTGTTAATGTTGGTTACCCTGCGGTAAATTTTAATTCTAATTTGGCATAGAATTAAAATTGTCCGCAGGGTAACCAACATTAACAGTGTCAACCCAAGAAAAAAAGCACATCCATTTATGGTCACCCGGTATATGACTTCGATTTTATTGTGTTCGACGGCAAAGTTTATTAAGGTTCCCCACTATTAATTCAATACTGGACCTACCAAAACGATAATTGTTTTTAAAACGACACCGATTTGCTAACTTCACTTTGACGTTTTGGCGAAATATCGTTCAAAGGCTACTCACTAAATTGAATTCAT
Organism: Agriotes lineatus; assembly: GCA_940337035.1. NCBI lineage: Eukaryota > Metazoa > Arthropoda > Insecta > Coleoptera > Elateridae > Agriotes > Agriotes lineatus. The sequence goes on along the minus strand of CALNHX010002386.1, from coordinate 106,719 downwards.
TAAAGCCAATCGTGATGGCGTAAAAATACTGTGACATTAGTAGTAGGTGTTTTTAAATGCAGTCAATTTTGATTGGCCGTTTCGGACAAATGATCCAATTTTACTGAATCGTTCATTATAATAGTGTTGAATAATTAAATAAATTGAAGTCAAAATGTGCCAAATCGGGAGAATACGGTGGAGGTGGCAAAAACTGTCAACACTATAAGGATGTACTAGTCACCCATATCAGTTCAATCGTTGTAGGAAATTCTTTCTGGGTAACGTTTTAACATATAAGACTAATGTAGAACAGTGGATGCGGATGGAGACGGCTCTTTATAATTTTTCCAACCACTTGTACAGTTCCACAAAATGTGGGCATTACTTTACGAGAAACTGTTCGTCTGATACGTCGGCTTATCCATTATCACACTTGAAATTAGTATTTACTAAGAAAGGCGAAACAAAACATTGGACGGTTTACACGTTCGCTTTTCATTATTCTAATTACTTTTGCTATTCTAATTAGTAAAAACTTTCCTAGGTCCCTTTATACAAGAGTCATTACATGCATTATTAATAGTTTTAGAAAGAGATGGTAATTTTGCTCGACAAATAACGAATGTATTTTTACTTTCTATTACTTCGTAAAATAATATAGTAATAATTTTTTAGAACCCGAGATTATAGCGGAAATATCGGTTTTCGTGTCTTCTGGTTCAGAAAGTTTTTTCGAAGTATTGTCTGTCAGTCTGTGTTCTCTCTACAGCTCAGACGGTTTAATCGATCAGCCTTATATTTTCATTTTAAATATACATTCGGAGGTCTCAGTAATTTTTGATATTTTTGATAAATTGGGTAACCGGAAGTGCTACTTTACTCGCGTTTTCTTTTCAGTTTTTCGGAAAAATGTAATTTTTTAATAAAAATACAGTTTCATAGAACTAAATCATACGTTGTGTGTGCAATTTTTTGTCGTTTTTTGTCAGAATAGTTTTTGTAAACAAATGAAATCGAAATATTTCAAAAAAATATAAAAAAACAAAACACAGTAGCAAGAGATATGTTAAAATTGCAATTAAAACTTTACTCTAATATTCTTCCGACACAAAATATGTATGTGCAAATGCACTTTTTGTTTATGGAGTACGTTTAGATAAGAAATGTAACCAAAGAAAATATTTTATTTCATCAACTGAGTTAGCATTAGCATTAATCAATTATCTCGAGTTAATTAGATTGAGTAAACTAAACACCACGCTGGGTGTGTAGCATAATAATCTAATTAACTTAGGTAGATCAAAGACTATTTAGACTTGTATTATATTGTTGTATTGAAATAAATTTTTGTTTAGATAAGTTAATATTAGATATATGCCCTTTTATAAATTTTCTATTTAGTTTATTGCTCTTTCGCTAGCTCTATGAGAATGACTACTCTCAACTCAAGTTATGTCCATGTATAATCAAATTATTATTTGTGATAGTTGATTAGTACAATGAAAATTACTTAAAAATTATGACATTTCTACAACTGTCAAAGTCAAAAATTCATGAAAGTGAAAAGTCAATCAAATGATATCTGTTACAGACATTATTATTTCAAATATATATTAAAGTAAGTAGTTCTTTCAAATATGTAATTCACTCACTTATTTTCTTTAGGTTTTTTAACATATACCTTTTTAAGCTCACTGAAGCACTCCACACAGCATGTTAGTCGAATCAACACAAGCAGTCCACCTCCTGATCCTCTGGAAACTCCATTTAAATCCGGCTCTCTGTAACAGCTGCCGTTGTTGATCACTTCCCGTACAGTTCCAATCTAGACACCACCACTGCCACAATCCCAGTCTACAGGAATCGCCCTCCTTGTAACAGCCACCAAGCTATCAGCAATCCAAACTGCCTTCACTTCCAAAGTAAGCTCCCAGTGTTTAAAAATCGTCTTACTTCCAACAGCAACAACAATACTCTTTATCCAATTATTACAAGACAATTCAGATGTCCCACAAGTACCACGTCAAAATCCAACTCAGATGCAGAAATCCCTTTGAGTATATTCACATGCACTGTGCATCCACTTTCAGCTTAATTGTAGATATATTCACCTGACAGCAACTCACATGAAGTTCCAAATCAAAAAGGATACCTAATAGTGACTTTTATGCAGTTTATCCAAATCCTCTGCAGACCTTATTATTCCATAACGAATATTTTATTATTCTTAGCTGTTTTCATTCTTCTTTGTACCATTCGTAATCTTCTTTATTATTCAGTTAGTTTTTCAAATTCGTTTTATTTTTTGTTTCATTAATTTTAATTAAACACACCCTTCAATACACCAACCAGATAACATACATCGTTTTATTAAAGGGTTTTTTATTATTTAAATTTACTTTTATTACAAATAAATTTTTTATTCTCTCCAATTTCCCTAGCAATAATTATTATATCATTTTTTTACAAGCTAACACTCCTGGATACATTTCTACATGATTTATTTTCTGACATTTTCTAATTGACTTTTCAAATAATCATTTGAGTCTGCCTTTCACTTTAATTCAAGCTATTAGATTATTCTGATTGTCATTTAATATAAATGATGCTCTAAACTCTGATATTACTAAACAACTATCCCAACCAAATCAACTCATATGCCAGAACCTTTTTGATAAAATATTCACCACTTAACAGTACCTGTATCCAATCTCTCATTCATTAAACAAATCTCAAATATCTCTGTTGTTTTTTTACTACATAAATCCACCCTTGTACTTTTTTAATTACTGAGTAATTTATTCTTTCAAAAATAATTTCATACCTAGGAATACTTTTATAGATAATTGGCAGTCCCTTAAGATGCTACTACTGCAGTATCTACCTAGTGCACGAAATTATCACTTTGGTACTCAAGAATGATTTTTTTTGACGAGGTGTTATCGATAGAGATCAGTAAATGTCGCTTTTTTACGGTTGCCAAAATATTATACATGAAACATATATGATAACTGAACATTTTTGTGCCCCACTTCTTCTAGAATTATTGTTTTTCAATGATGTATGGAAAATATAATTTCATCTTGAGTATATACCAAGTAGTGGAGATTGAGATATCGATGTTCAAACATAGCCTTCTATTGTTCTAGGAATTAGATAAACAGACATGAAAATAGAGTTACTTGAAGGAAATGAAATAACTCCCAATTTACCAATTTTTACATTTTATGGTTCAGTTCAGGAATGTTTTTAACATGAATTTTCAAAAAGAATATAATTTGGAATAGTTACAAAAGAAAACCTGAATAGAATAGCCAGGTTAACAGCAATATTGGCTTTGTAGCCAGATTAAGTTATTTGTTCAATGTTTTTGTTGCTGAAGGTAGTGCAGTGTTATTTAGAATGGACGATATTAGAACAAGTATAGATATTTTCGATATCAGAACAAATATCGATATCAGTGATATATCGGCCATATCAAATTTACTTACAGAGTAAGATAAGGAATTTATAAATATATTGATATGTATCGATACATTGCAAACATCCCAGCTCTAGTGCTGAGGCATCACTTGTTTCTCGAATTGGATTATATTTGTTTGTAAATGCTGTCTTGTAGTGGTGGTGGTGCAAAAAGGATATTCATGATGTACTGGTACTACATCTACCTACTTTCTTATATTAACAGCTTATCTGCGATTCCAGTATTTACAGACATGTAATCCCCTTATTAAATGATGTTCTGCTGGTAGTTACGGAGATAACCTTGTATCCGTATTATAATTCCTCCAAAAACAATGATACGTTAAAATACTGTTATAAATCATTGAATGACGGAAGAAAATTGTAGCACCTACGTTATTATCAACATATCAACAAGCCTGCACAATAATCGATCAATTAACTATATGGTACATTAATAAAATTGTTATAACTTCCTGAACTGTGATTTAAGTTGCATTGTTGTGGTGAGATGTTTGAGTATATTTGCCACTGTTAACCATAAACACGGTTCTTTTAAGATGGTATTTCGCATAATATTTTTTGACACTTTCAATAACAAAAAGCATTGTTAAGAAAAGAGCACAACAAACTCTTCTGCGTTTATCAATCTTCAAATGTATGGTTAGTCAAGGTCAATAGGATTAATTATTTAACCAACCCACAAAAGAATGTTATTGTGGCGATGTTTACTAATGAACTGGGTTTAGAGCACATCTTGCCACCAATTATGTGGTGCAATTTTATGCTGATACATACTAAATAGGCTCTATGTATTTAATGCTACAATATTAAAAATTACAATTGAATTTTAACTGTATGCCAAATATCTACAACCTTTATCTGACAACCAGTTGATCAGCAGTAATTGGCTGAAATAGATGTAATTTTTTTAACGCTTTTTAGAAATAATCTCCAGATGTAGTTGTGTAATTACAGGTTTGCCTGTAATTATTTTCTACATGACTTTCAAATTTTTATAACAGTATCATTTAGAACTTCAAATGCCACAGTTAGATAATTATCAGAAAGCTATAATAAGCAAGATTGCAAGAAGGGGTAAGTACCATGTTCGAAAAGAAATTACATAAGAGTTGGCCATCAAATATAAAGATGTCAACAGCAAGCTTTAAACTTTATTAACTGTCACCAGTGTTGCCCTTGCCTACGTTTATATTGAAAATGCAATTAAGCTACAATTATAACAGAACACAACAAATATATGCTTTTGCATGGCCAACCCTTAATGTAATTTCTTTTATTCGCAACTATGTATGTAATAAGATCATTACTGACTTTTAAAAATTTGGAAACTGAGCTATTCCCAACTTGTAACTTTCCAACCGGTCGGAAAAGTGATTGCCGGTTGGAAATGAATCCATTCCCGACCGCTGTGTAGGTAGGGACAATGGAAATCTCGTTAATCCATTCATGCGCGATCCATTCCCGACCGCTAAGTAGCTAGGGAGACTGGGAATCTCGTTGATCCATTCATGCTCGTCACAACATGTATCATAGTATAATAATTTTTCCAATTATTGTTTAGAATAAAGTGGTTGCGAATAAAAAAGTATGCATACCACGGTGAAAAGTTTCATTCCTGTCTCGAGATAAAGTTCACCTCGACGCTACGCGTCTCGGTTAACTACTTAATCTCTCGACAGGAATGAAACACTTTCCACCTCGGTATGTAATATACTATTTGAACACACGGTATAAGAAAACAGTTATGCTCGCGAAGCAAACGATTAATCAGTAGGTATGATAAGCCAAAATACAGGCTCCGATGCTTCTAGACGACCAAATTTTGATGCCAACAATCATCTGTCTGCTCAAATATCTTAGAGAAAATCTTTTCGACAGAGCTATTCAGGCTATTACTGCTACAAATTTCCCTGCGTCCTGTTTTACAGCATATCGCAGAATTAAAGAAAGTGAACTATGTAGCCATTAAGCAGCTCGAAGCAAGCAAAAATCTACAATTAAAATTTTCTTGTGAATACACGTCAATCAAAATTATTTGTGGAATAATGGCGTTTTCTCAGATGAGAGACCCAGAGGAAAGCAATACAATAAAGATTATGTAAAGAGCGTCAACGCAGCCAGTCACTTTTCTGTAAACGTCTGGAGCATTGGTTTGAGAGGTCCCCCTCCCCTGCATGGTTATAGAAGAAACTAAACTTCCAAGTGCACAGAAGGATATAGCACGAAGTTATGCTGCAGTTAGTTCGTCGCAAGGATGGCGAGAATGTTATTTTTAAACAGGGCATTAAGCTCTTGAATGTCCCAACGACTACAAAACAATAGAATTCTTGCATCTCCGCTAAAACAATTGCCTTTTTTACTGCAAACTATGTATTTTGGCAGGTGAGTTCTAACTGGATTATATTTATAAAAATTGGGCGCCAACATTTAAAAGTAAAGTTTGGCCAAAGACTTCGAAGTCAGCTCTTCCGAAACACCGATCTGGCAAACCTGTAATTGTGGCTAGCAACACGTCACGACGACTGTCTTACTTTCCTACAATCACAGGCGCAGTTTTGGTACTCCGTTTTTCAAGTGTCAGGATACGTTGCCCTCCAGGCGTCGAGTATGGGAATCGTAGCCGAGTTCTTGTAACTACTCGAGCACACTTTCCCTGCTTAGCAGTAGATTACAGCTGAATGAGGATGTTAAAATCTTATATTTTTCAGAAAATTGCAAAAGTGATGCAGTATACCAATAAAACTTTTGAAAAGAACAGATAAATGGTGAGTGTAATGGGATGACTTTCACTTGTTTCTATTCAAGTTGAAGCTGAAGAGATTCTATCTTCATTTTTCAACACAAATTAGCCACAAAAACGATTGCAAAACGCCAGCAATGTTAGAAGACTGCTCAAGTTTAAAGATGGTGCTGCAAAAGCTGGTATAGAGTATTTGTTCTAACTGAAGCTTAGCTGTATCTTCATTATGTAATTTGTAGAAGAACCTAATGTTACTAGATAGTTTTACTAATTTTTTTAAAAAATTCTTACAATTTGTAACATTCTGAGAATATAATTCGTTGAATTTTGAGCCATTCATCTCTTAAATTTAGGACATTGGCCAACAGGACCTTCTACCATACTGACAATATAGTGACTCACGATTTTCGATTTGGTACGAGCTAACTTGGTTTTGTTTCAGGTGTCAAATGAACTAATTTAGAAATGTCAGTTAGGTTAGGCCATGCGTTTTAAGCATAAAAAGCAACAAAATTTGTATTTGGGACAAACATTGATCATTAGCATTAATACTCACGTAATAAAATATAATTATACTCTCCCTGGTATATTGTTTAAATCATTATCTCCTCTGCCTAAATATAATTCGTACTACGCATAATATTCTATAATTTTTTAAGAATATTTTGTTAAAATCCCAATGCAAGAAAATACAACTCGTCCTACGGACTCGTATTTTCAGCTTTGGGATTATAACTCATAATATTCATCAAAAAAACCATCGATAATATGCGTACTTATTATATTACCCCTGAAAATATATCATATTAGGTCCAAATGTAGTTGTGAAAGGGCAGTGCAATTCTTATTAAGTAACTGGAAAGAGAGTAAGGATCGAGGCTTGCCAACAGTGGTGGTTTTTTTGGACTGGGGAGGCATGGGAGTGGCTGAAGGACTATCTAACTGAAAGAATGCAAAGAGTGAAATGTGGAGAGGAGTTATCCGAAGATCGAGTAGTGAATGTGGGAGTGCCCCAGGGAAGTGTCTTGGGGCCATTGCTATTTGCATTGTACGTTAATGATTTGAGTGGAATCTTAAGTAGATGTAAATGTCAATTATTTTCTGACGATACGGTAATATCTTAAATAGTGAGCTAAAAGAAGTTAGCGATTGGTTTGCAGTTAATAAGCTAAAAATCAATAAAAAAAACAAACTAAAGTGATGTGTATAACTAATAGAAACATGTACTCAATAATTAGAGAAGAGGGTAATTTTAATGTAGCTCTTGAGGGAGAGAATTTGGAATTTGTACAGGAAGTGAAATATTTAGGGGTAATGGTGGATTTTAAGTTGAGCTTAAATAACCATGAAAAATTGGTAAAAGACTAGGCGTTCTATCAAGACTGAATGCGTCATTGCCAATGTATGCCAAATTAATTGTGTATTATAGTATTATATTACCATATTTTTTTAATTGTGGAGCAATACTGTACCTTATTAATAAGGGGAGTCCAAGAAGGCTGCAGGTCTTACAGAACAGAGGAATGAGGATAATTCTTAAATGTGCATGGGATACAAGATCAGAATTGATGTTGAATAGATTGGGATGGCTAAATGTCAGTGTGGTATTACAGTATCGAGTTTTAGTTTTTATATATAAATTAAAAAAGGATTGTTACCGTCTTATTTTAATAAATATTTAGTTTATTGTAATGAAGTTCGTGATCATTATACTAGAAATAGGAATAACGTATGCGCAAACTGCAGTTACTAGTGGAGGGATTAATTCAGTTTTTAGAAAAGGTATTGTTATGTTTAATAATTTAAAGGATAGTATTAAGGTTTCAAATAGTATTAATATTTTTAAAGGTAAAGTTAATAGGTTTATTGTGAAAAGTAGAAATGTTAAATAAGTTGATATGAATTATTATTATTAGTATATTATTGTATTTATGTATAATATTTAAATATGTTGTTGTATCTTAGCAAAATGCTAAATAAAGAAAGATATTATTATTATAATGAACCAACCATAGGCAACAAACAATAAAATCTTGCAGCATAGTGAAGTCTTCTAAAAGAAGGCAAAATTAATACACGGATGTAAAAACAATGGTTCATTCAAAATGTTTACAAAGATATCGAGAGGAATGTGTGAAAGATTATTAAAATCGTAATAATCCAGTATACGCCACTAGAATTTGCAAGCTAAATTATATTGAATCATTCGGCTTGACCTGGATATATTAATTAACAAACCGATGAGTGATAAAATAAAGGTTATCCCACCACTTGATGAACATAACCTATAGAAATATTATTGAGGTCATTTATACTGAAAAAAACTGGATGTAGTTGCTCAGGTGCTGATATCACGAGTCAATAACATTATTCTCTGTAGAAACGTATGAAAGGTTTAGTGTGCAGGTAAGTTGAGCAACAGCAAACTTATCTGTATGGATGAGTTGAACCATCGTACTCTTCAAGAAAGTAGAATATGAAAGACATTATTTATAGTAATGTAATTGCTTGTCAAATAAATCTTGAATGCTGTGGTAGCATGTATGTATAATTCGTACCAACCATATCCTAGTTGCACGTCACGACACAAATAACACTCGTCGAGGAAATTGCTATGATTCAAGCAAAATTTTTATTGAATAATGTAAATTTTTTAACTGCTTCAAAAATAATAAACTGTGTTCTATAGCCACTTTACGTATCATTTGTTTAAATATTTTGTCATCAGTCTTCTTTTATATAACGTTTCTGTGTGCAATAAAAACAATAGGAGCATTTTAGTATCACCTTTTGATGTTAAATAAATCGAAAACAAAGTTACAACCTTTGTCTTCTCAGCTTAAAAGTGTTATAGATCGATTCAACTCCTTGTATGGATTCAATAAATATAGGAGTTGACGAGCAATGGAATTTTACCAAATAGTACTTTACGGGCTATGATTTTGTAGTCTGATATGCACATGGACAACGCCACATCGTACCTTGCCTTCTATTTGTATGTATCAATCCACGCACACTCGATGGTATTCCCTACAATCAAATCTAGATTTAAAAAAAAATGTATATTCAAATGCTCCTAGACACATCCGGTATAAGATGAAGGAAGAGGAAGGATGAAGTACGTATAATATTTCACCTCCGCTTAGGAATATTAATAGAAATTATATTATCAATATTATTATAAATGCAGAGTAACATTAGCTTAAGTTGTTCTTTTTTTGTGTGTGGATATTTTAAGCTTTGTTTTATACTTTGCGCATATGTAATTTCTTTAGATATTGGTGTTTAATTAATAGGTACACTTTATTAGTATTCCTGAAATGTAGTGTTAGAAAATGTTGATGTTTATAATTCTTTTTACGAAGGAACAAATAATCTATTTGTAACATTTACATATTTTATATTTCTAAATTAAAGACATGGTAAAAAACCGTATTACTGTACTATCCACTACGACTTAAATCATTGAACCTGTACAGGTATAACATTAGTCTACGCAAAAATACAAAAACCATAAATTTGCTTTTAACTAACAAACAAGAATTATGAGTTATTTTTGACCAATTTCAACACAAGCACTTTGGTACAAATTAAAACACTTCAAGAGTTTTAATCATGTACAATGTTCTGTACGCTTCACTTATAGTTACTTAATGTACCCAAAGCGCATTGCCGGTAACAGAACTCCATTAGCCTAATTGATTCTTTTGCATAAATAAAATAATCTAAAGAAATTAACATGAACAAATTTGTTATCGCATCAAATTATGATCTACTACAGTAGAACTTTCTAATATTTTATAGATAATATAAGGATTGACCATTATTCCAGCTGAGCTTAAGCGAATCTTCCAGACGATCAGCTGTTAATAGATTATTTAAAACCGATTATTATGAGCACGTTGGTAAATTTAGTAAATATAACATTTACGCAAGAGCTTAAGCCCTATTTAATTTAATACTATGAACTTAATTTTTTAAACAAATCTTATTACACATAAGCAACAGGAGACTAAAAGCTGACTGAAAACCTTACCGACAGCTTAGCTTTTACAAATTTTCTGAATATTTTATACATGGTTGCCATTTCTTCCACGTTCTCTCTCTCTCTCGCAGTCACTTTGAGTGGGCTGCACGTGTGGAATGGGGAAATGCAATACCAACCCTTGTATTTTCTCATATTCTGCCTTTAATAATGTGGGATAGGATCAATTAAACACAATGCGAACAATTCAAAACAGTGTAAGGCCGACAGGTGCGAAGCCCTCAAGCAACTAACTTCCACTCTTGTCGGCCAAATTGCACATTTCTACAAACACAGGTACACAAATATCATTAGCAACCTTGTGCGAGCACCTCATAAGTTTTGTTGTTGAGAACTAAAAATGCAAAACAGAACATATTAGACCAATTATGAAATGACTGGAAACCTCAAGGTACAACCAAAACCGTTACTACAGTGACTTTATAATCACAGCGTGATCATATGATTGTTGGCCGCCATGCGTTTTCCAAAGTCAAAATAAGTTTATGTGGGAAATCGGTAAAGTGACAAAAAGAATTGTAAATCTGTACATTTTTTTTAACGGCGTAAGTGACATTTGGTTACCAAAAAGTTACTAAAGTCAAAATGGAATGTTACAATTTATTTGCCGACGTGAATTAATGCTGTGCACAATGAACTAACGAATACAATAGAAAACATGACTGCCATATGTGTGTCTGTCACTGAACTCCTAAACGGCTTGACCGATTTTGATGAAATTTTGTGTGTTTGAGTGGATCCCTGGATGGTTTAGATTCACAATTGGACCCGGTACGTGGCGCTGCAATCGGGTTCTAGGATTTTTTTAAAAGATTTCTCGTATATCAGAACATACCTATAACCCCCAATATTTTAAAAATGAAAAAAATTCGAATATCAAACCCGCTAATAGCAGGCAAACCAACGTTCGGGCAGGACGTCTGTCGGGTCCGCTAGTACAATATAAATCGTTACTTGTGCCGTCTTCTACAAGTGAAGTACTGAAACGTTATAAAATGTCAATGTCTTACTTTGGCATTAATAACTTTTTGTAACTAAACATTGTGTACACTGCTAAAAATAACAACTTGGAAAACTAATGGTGGTTAGCGTTTATCCAATAGAAAATATGACCACCATATGGCCCCACTGTGATTATAGTCATTGCACCGTTACCATATAAGTGCTCATTCTCTTGGAACGCTAGAAAAGCTACAGCTTCATACGTGTTGTACAAAAATGGTCTCACATTTCCATATTTACTTGAGTTACTGTTACACTTGCCTCGAAAAGGACAACATTTATTTAATAAGGTCAGCAATGACAGCTGCTTAATGATCAAAATTGGATTTCAGTTACTAATTAAACGAATCTATACTATGTCGGTCACTTTTGTTACTTGCAATTGCGAGCAAGTGGCTATTAATTTAGTCCCCAATATTTGCCGTTAAAATCTCGAAAATTCAATTTTTGTCTAACAGCACACAAATACCTCATTATGGAAGCATATAGTAAAAGAATTTCTACAGTTAGAACACCAATAATTGTGGGAATATGCTGGTAACGCAACTTGGGACCTGGCGAAAGCGTCGATGCAGTATTTGTTTTTATATTTTGTAGGTTTCCAGTAAACCATTATTAATACTCGTAATATACATGCTATTTAACTTTTTCGCCCACCAGGCGAAGCATATACTTTCTGTTTTAACAATGTTGTGAAGTACTACTTTTGAATTTCCCTCTCGTTTTTACCACGACAACATGGCGGCCAAAACTTTCACCTCATGTAATAGGGGCTGGGTCCCTGTTAAATCGTTGGTCTGATCATGGATGCAAATCGACTAAATTAGGTGCCCCAAATAATTAATCAAATCAGAGATTCACATATCAGGTATAAGTACAGCACTCCTACACCTTTTGAAGCTTCCACGTTCCAAGAGAACGGCCTGCTGACGTCACAATCGAAATCGTCGACAAAATAACAAACAACCCACAACACAACAACACCAGTTGACGGATGTTCAGCAAAACTATAAGACGAATGTAGAATAAAAACTAAAAACCCAAACTGACGCGCCCGTCCATCCGTACGTCGTACGAGCAATTACGCGTCGAGTCTTGCATAAGCTATCGTATTTATCGAATTACAGCTACTTACCTCGGCACTAGTATTAAAAATCTTCGCCCGGACTCCTACTATGCTTATAATTAGAAGCGCTACCGATTTTAAGTCTTGCAAACTAAAAAGTAGAGAAATACACAGCTTCTTGAACGACGGCTTGTTCTTCGAGCTCGATCTGTCAATGGCAAACAATATGGCGCGCAGAGCTCTCGGATCAATTTCACGATTTGCAGCGGTACCCAAACAGGGGCATCGTGAAGAATATGCCGACGCTTACAGAGAATATAAGGGTAAGGCCATGCTTGCGTTTAAAGCCTATGTCACATCAGTTAGTGACTAAACTGATCAGTCTGTTTTAATGACGTCATAAACAAATCGTTTGGAAGAACTTTCAAGCTTGGTTGTCACACTATACGCCGACTTTGATCAAACATTGTGGATCCTTTGGTACAGTACCTCCCAAAAAAAAAAGGACAGTTACGTATATTTTCGCGATTATTCCACCTTTCGTCACTGTATTTATAACGGTTAAATTACTTTGTCGTATTATTTTTAATTTGGAATTATTTGGCAGATGTCAAATATTGAATGTTGCAGTATGACATGTTAATAAAACCAATTCAAGCAGCTAGAATGAGACAAAAACCTGTTATAAGAGTTGTCCCATTTTTTATTGGCCGTAACTGTACGTGTGTTCAACCGAGGTCAAGTTGTTTACATTTATTCTTCTGTAGTTTTTGTTCAAAAATATCGAGAGATCCAAAAAAAAACTGTTACTCAGCGGGCTTTGAAATTCAAACATTTGAATAATATGTTGGTAGCACTGTAAGTCTATGTCAAATTCTAGGTTAGCAGGTTAGCTTTTGTGTCAGTTTTGACACAGACTGACGCAAAATAACCTGTTTGAATTTCACAGCCCGCTGAGGAACAGTTTCTTTTGGATCTCTCGATATAGTTTTTCGCCAATCGTACTACAACTGACACATTATTGGCAGCATTTTGTTGAGCAAAGTCAAACATTCCATTACATCAGCCGTTGCTAGGTAATTTACAATAGAACTGTACAGGAATAATTCAAAAATTCCATTACATCAGCCGTTGCTACAAAACTGCACTGGAATAATATTCCCGGCCTAGGCAGGAAATATTCAAGTACTATTTCCTATATTTTTTTAATTACTCATATCGATCGGCGGAAAAATAGAATGTGCATCTTGGACAAAAAGCGACCCTCCCAGACTCCTGTGTTGTTGGGCTCGGCATTCGCCTCGCCTAACAATATTCACAGGCGTCTGGGAATGTTAGGCTTTTCGTCCTAGATACACAATGTACTATTTATTTAAAAAATCTGATGTGATACACGCTTTTACAGTGATCTTATACTTAGCCAAAAATTTTATTTTTAATTTTTAAGCATTTGTCAATTTGTTTCAAAAATTACAAATTCTACAGAAACCGTACAAAATAGAGCGTTAATTAAACAAACAAAATTTCTCTAAAATTTTAAGCTGAATTAAAAAATTTGGTAATATACCGGGCGTTTTATTTAAAATAGGAGTTAATAAAAAAAAAGAAAAACAAATAAAAGAAACCGATTTTAGATGTATTCAAATCACCTATCTCACATCAATACACGTTACAAATGTAATAAAAATGTAAGGTTTAAAAAAATCGTTTGAGCCGTTTTTGAAAAAATCGAAAAAAACTGAAAAATCACAAGAGTGAACACCATACTTCTGCTTATGCGATTTTCTTCAAAAGCTTGCTGTCGCACCTAGATAGTATACAAAATTTAATATGAGGTTTTAAAGTCATACCTCTTTTCATTTTTGAGATATTCTGTTCACACACAGACAGGCACACAGACAGACAGACCAATAAACAAAAATAAGTTTTTGGGGTTCAGGGGACTCTAAAACGTGAAGATCTGTTGAAAACTCAATTTCGAAGTTTTGGGGCGAATCCAATACTAATACCAATACGATAAAAATGATAAAGAAAAAAGCAGTAGCATTGCTATAACTAGCAGGATTAGCTGTATTAACCCAAAAAATGCAAAAAAAGGAAGTAGAAGGAAGTTATGATCAAAACATTGGTTATTAAAACGAAGTTATGGTCTTGGCCGGGGAGTACTAGTCATGTTAAGAAATTAACTACTATTGTTAATTAAATATACGAACATGAGGTCAGTACGTTGAACACACAGCTTAACGCAAAGTGAAAAGCTAGTATTGAATATTCGAGGTTATATTTTAACAAAAAAATCACTGTTTTCATATATTTCTCGCATTTTTGTTGAATCCAACTTTTAGCCAATCAGAAGAGAACTCGCATCAAACAGAATGATAGAAAATAGCTACGCCGCTAAAATTATAAAAGTTTGACCAAACTACAACAGTGACGTCAAGAACAAAAAGTTTGAAATAACTTTCAAGCTTAGTTGTCACTCCTCTGCACCAGATTTATCTTCGTCTTTAGCTATTTGCTGGCTTCGCCAGGCTTTATTGTTTTCTGGTAATACAGGATGATATAATGTTCTTGGTGGTAAAATAGCACATTTTATTAATCCATACCATTTTGAATTATACGTTGAAGGTTTGAATATTTTAGTAGGTTGCCCAGCTGGATAATCATCATAACATTGTACCGTTGGATTGTTGGATATAAACTGAAAATATCTATATATTTCATTTTCTTTCTCTTAACTTTCAATTTCGTTGCATTAGTTCTTCCTCCAAAGAATGCATTTCTAGGACTTAGTTCTTCAGCGAAGCATCATGAGCCAAAGGCGATTTTTCAAATTCTTTTTCAATTCGTTTCATTTCTTCTTTATATTCTTTAGATTTAGTTCAACTGCATTCTCACATTTCTATTAAATTATAGCCAGTTTTTTTATTTGCTTACTTATTTCTATTGTTTGTTCATAAAGATCTTCCATAGTTGTTTTATTTTTATTATTAATAAAATTTTGATTATAAAACACTTACAACATCCATGGCAAAAACAACCGTGATATTGATACACTGTATTAGTTTTTTCATCAAATCCATCAACTTTTGATCCACATATTTTTACTTCACCATCGTTTAATGCATGTTTTATATTTGGATTATGAAAACTATTAAGCCAAGAAATCGGTTGTTGAGAATATTGATATTTTTTCGGATTATCAACAACTACAATTGTATCTTTTTTAATATATTTTGATCTATATATATCCATACAAACTCCAGCAATTGTAATGTATCTAAAAGGATCTATATTAACGATTTATAGAAACTGTTTCCTTAATTCAAGACATCCTCTTCTTAATATATCTACATCAGAATTACAATATTCATGAAGTTCCTTTTTTAAATCAAACAAATCATTTTCTTTTCTTTTTTGTTTATGCCATTCTAAAAAGTGATTGCGACAACCATCATCTTTGCATGCCTTAGAGTTTATTTTATTACTGTTACCATAACATTTTTTATATTCTCTCATAGAATTAACACCATAGTATTTTGTATCAGGTATTTTTCCAATATAGTTCTGATTTTCTGTCGTATTGAAAAAATATGGAAAATATCCTTTTTTAAGTTCATTTAATCCGAATGTTTTAGGGAATTCTTTTAAAGCTCCTTGAACAAAATTACTGATATCAATAATTCTTAAATTAATTGATTTTATTTCCATTAACATTATTTTAGATCCGTTATATATTCAGAAAGGTTTGATGCCATTTTTAACGCAATATTTTAAAATAAAATAAGAATCATACACCTTACTATAATGTGCAATAGCTGTGTATCCTTTATGATCTCTAGAAATTAACCATTTACAAAAATATTCGTTAGTTAAAAGAATTGACAGTTAAAATCATGAGATATAACTAAATTAGATATATGAATTCCTGTTTCCTGCATAGCCTCTTAATCAAAGAATAAATATTTTTCTGTATAAGTGTATTTAGTTGAATGTTTTTTAGAACCACACTCAAATGGATGCGTATCATCCAATGGTTTTTTATTACAGTTTTTACATTTGCTGCATTGGTAAATCCAAAAGTTTTTGTTTTTAATTTTTGCCTTAGAGTATATTACAGTACAACCATTTTTGTCACAATTTTCACATCCTTTAATTTTGTATTCCTTATCATTTTGTTTTATTTTTGTTTGACAGATTCCACCTTTTTGCCGTTTCCATTGCATATAACATTTATGTTTAAGTATTTCAACCTCTTTATGACAATTTCTACATTTCCCCCAGCCACAGCTATGTTCTTTATTACCCTCTTCATCAGCCATTTTATCATTTCTTTTCAGGATTTTATTACAATTTAAGCATTTATGAAATCTTTCACAAACTCCAGAATGATTTTCTAAACATTCTTGATTAAAGCAGTATCTATTGCATTTTTCACAATATATTCTTTGTTGAGAGTCTTCTTGGTGTTTAGGTTTAAAACACATTATGCATATTTTATCTCCTTTTTTGCATTTACGTTCATCTTGTTTGGATATGGTTTATCATATTTTTCACAACAATCAAAATGATTACCGTTTTTAGATAAATATACTTTTACATCTTACAGGCCCCGAATCATATAAATAAAGGAGAACGATCCAAACGTGTGTGTCCGTCACGACAATTGCAGACGCGATGTCCCCCATTTGCGTTTGCATTTCGCGACCGGGGCGGAGCCCCGAGGGCCCCTTTGGAGAGGAGCGATGCTCCGACGGCCCCCTTGGAGAGGGGCAGAGCCCCGTGAGCCCCCTTGGAGAGAGGCGGAACCCCAAAAGCCCCCTTGGAGAGGGGAGAAGCCCCGAGGGTTCCCTTGGAGAGGGGCGAAGCCTCGAGGGTTCCCTTGGAGAGAAGCGGAGCCCCGAGGGCCCCTTGGAGAGGGGATGAACCCGGGGGCCCGGGGCCCCGGGGGCTCATTTGGAGAGGGGCGGAACACCGAGGGCCCCTTGGAGAGGGGCGGAGCCCCGTGAGCCCCCTTGCAGAAAGGCGGATTCCCGAGAGCCTCCTTGGAGAAGGTCGGAGCCCCCTTCGAGAGGGGCGGACCCCCGAGGGCTTCCTTCTTCGGTCATGTGGACGGCAGAGGGAGGCAGGAGAGAAATGTGTAACAGAACGGAATGACCCAACGTAATAGGCCTAAAAATGGTGGTAAATTGAATAGGATAGACCGCGCAATAGCGCGCGCAGCCCCGTTTATATATAATAGAATTAAAGCATTCGGTGCTCCGACTTTTATTTGAATATTTAATACTTTGTCTATATTTGCAATATCATCTAAAGTAAAATAATTTTTATCGTATTCTCCAAGTTGATTACATAGCTCTTGAGCTAAAGTTGTTCTTAAATTTCTTCCCATTCTTACATATCTTATATCATTATGACCATATTCCTTAGTACCGAATACAATATTTGTATGATAAGTTAATCCAACAATAACGGTTCTTGGACAACATAATCTATGTTTATTTTTTATTTGTGGTATACTTTTCTTTGTTCTTGAGTCTTCTGCTATATTTAACAATCTTTTAGCATTAGTGGCACCTCTAGGCATATTAACTACTTCTGCATGAAATATACAACTGTATATATCTAAATCTTCATTTGATGTTACGATACTCTGAATTTTGTTTAATAAATTATCAATATCGGAAGTTCTTGATAACCCGCTGGAAATAGGGGTCCAAAGATCATTGTGATTAACTACTATATTTAATAAGTCTCCTTCTTTGAAATTTGTTTTCTGTTTTAATCATATCATTCAATCCCTTCCTAATGATAGTAATCTTTTTCATAATTATGTGATAAACTCTGTAAAATAATCATCTTGGAGTGCAAAAGGTTGCTCACTAATTTTTCGTAATAATTCTGCCTTCATGTTTAAGTAATCTTTGATATTCTTTTCTTTGGAAATTTTTCTTAGTCCTTTTATCGATTTATTCTGAGTTGACTCGGTTTTTTACATGGATTCATTTATTAATTCCCCTAATAATACTTTTAATCTTGGCGATCCGATTTCGTTGAGAAATGTATTTAAATTTTCATTGTTTACGTTATCTGAAATTCGATTCACTTGATCCATTTTTTTAAATTTGGTTTATCTTTAGGTCTAGTTTTTCAGCAAACGATTTTAATTTTTTAATATTAATTCTGTTTAATTTATTAAACCAATCGCCAGCATTGAGCTCTTCTTTTAGAATTAATTTTATAAGGTCTAATTTAGTCTTTGAGTTATATTTTGAATAGTTTTTTAAACTCTGCCGTGTTGCAATGAATTTTAATTTTTTAAACTTAGTTTATTTAGTACAGACCCATTATTCGACTGTAGTGGTAAAAAATATTTATTTATATAGTTTTTGCTGGTCAAAGACTCTTCATGAGCCAAAAGCGAACTTGAAGACGATTCTGGTTGGACATCTGTATTAAATTATTTTACCCACATCGCCTTCAGTAAGTTTTACAATTTTCTCAAGACTCATTTGAAGAAATTGATCTTTCTGTATCTCCATTTATTATAAAAAAACATTCAAAATATTTATGGGTCAGTTTTTCCGGAGTTAATTTCGTCTTCGACTTCGTTTTTGACTTCAGGCTGGCACTGCCAGACTTTACCTTTTAAGTCTTTAATATAGTTTTCTAACTTTTCATGCCATATATTTTTGAAATATCTTCTTTTATATCGTGTTGGTACGTCCATAAAGCATATATTACAAGTAAATTTATCATTTTGTCTTTTTTTACAGTCATAACACATATATCCAATTCTACATTTCTGAGTTTTACTTCTAACAAAATTTGAATGAGATTTAATAGTTTTACAAATAGAACATTTTTTTAATAACGACTCACTTTTTGGCTCTACCAACATCTTTGACTTATGCTTTGCATACTCGGTAACATTCGGTGAAGTTTGTTCATGATCAGCTAGTATCTGACAATCTTGACTCTCCATTTATTAGCAAGATATTATTTCATAATAAATGACTCATAATACCAAAAGGGAACAATCTGATAAAGTCTGGCAAAGCCATCCTAGAGGCAAAACCGAAGTCAGTTCAGGGCGAAGCCAATCAGCTAAACAAAAGATAAATATAATAATTAAAAAACACTACACATTAACAGAGTCTAGTATTCCATCAGTTAAGAATTTAAATAATATGCGATCTAGACAATTAGCACTAAATTTTTTAGCGCAAAAAGGACCCTACTTCTAAAAATATTACCTTAAATGAGCTTGCTAAACAAAATAAAATTGGTGAAAATACAATTAGGAATCAAATAAAATTTCTCACTGGTGAAACATTGATTAAACATAACTAAAATATATAACCGATCTAGTGGCCTAGTGGTAAAGGTGACAGGCTAGTAATCACAGCGATCAGCGGTCCTGGGTTCAAATCCCGGGGTAGGCACGAGTGTACGTATAAAGTCAAATTACATACTAAACTGAAAATCAGCTGAAAATATTCCCTATGGTCAAAATTGCTACACCTCTTCGAGATTTTTTCATAAAAATGGATATATCAACGAAGTTAATGAATTTATCCGTTACTTTAATTTCACACTGTATGTTTTTTAAAATCTTTAAAAAATGGTTTAAAGCGTTTTTTCAATTTCGTTCCCAAAGGAGTAAAAATCTGGTATGATACACTCACACAACTTCCTTTTACAGTAATCTTATAATTAGCCAAAAATTCGATTTTTAATTTTTAAGTATTTCTCAAAAATTTTCAAAAATTACAAATTCTACGTAAGCGGTACAAAATAGAGCGTTAGCTCAAGAGACAAATTTTCTCTAAAATTTTAAACTGAATTCAAAACTGTAATAATATACCGGGTATTCTATTTAAAATAGAAGTTATTAAAAAAATAGAAAAAAAAACAAAATAAATCCATTTTAGAGGTAGTCAACTGGAAAATCACCTATCTCACATCAATACACATTACAAATGTAATAAAAATGTAAAGTTTGAAAAAAATCGAAAAAAACTGAAAAACCACAAGAGTAAACACCTACTTCCGGTTATGCGATTTTTGTCAAAAGCTTGATGTCGGATCTAAATAGGACAAAAAACTAATATATGAAGTTTCAACGCCATACCTCTTTTCGTTTTTGAGAATTCTGTTCACAGAAAGACACACATACAGACAGACACACAGATAGATCAATGAACAAAAACATGTATTTTGGGTTCAAGGGACTCGAAAACGTGAAGATCTGTTGAAAACTCAATTTAGAATTTTTAGGAAGAATCCAATACTTTCTTTATCGTAAAGGGAAGTAAAAATGAGATAAAAGTGAAAAGGACTTAAAAAGGAGATTAAAGTTATTGACTTTTTCGCCGTGAGTCTAGTTTAGAATAAAATAGGAGGATTTCCGAAAATCTACCCCACAAGTGATAGAAACGCGTATCTTGCTATAATTTACGAATAAAACATTTAATAAGTACATATATTTCTTTATTTTATTCTCATTGTTATACTAAAACTATAGTTTTATCAACCTATACAAAGGAAACGACAATTACATATACTGTAATGTTTGCCTTTTAAATGTATGGAGGTTATTATAAATTATAAATTAATAATAGGGCAAGTCACCACACAATTGTCAGCCTAATTTTACTGTGTTCACTTTTGCCTGTCAGTAAAATTTAAGGGTAGTTAAAATGAAATGTATTAATTAATGTACAAATAAAATGGTTGAATGCCCCTTTCTTAATATTTTATTCAACTGCAATATTTTATATTAGCTCGCGGCAGAACACAAAAACTCTTTTCTCAGTTGGGATCAGAAATTGGCTATATTCATAAATTAGTAGTTCAAATGTGCGATTCTAGTTCACATAGTTCACAACCTTGTAAATTGACATTTAACACATAAAGCTGTTTGCGCAATATGGCGATTATTTGAAAGTTTTAATAGTGAAAATAGGCGAGGAAGCGTCAGATAAATAATTTGAATATTCCGCTTGGCAACAAGAGCTCGACTTATTTGTTATAGGATGACGTAGGACCCACGCCAACAATCACTTGTTTATGATGCTTGAACGCTTCCGCTAAATCGCAGAATTTACTGACGCCGTCCAATTTGGGAAGCCCACGGAGTATTTGGACTCTTGGAAAAACTCTGGGCTTCTTCAGCAAGGTTTATTCTTGTATTTAAATAGCTTTCCCGAACGCCAACAATCGAATTTACAGTTAGTTCCTACCTCGTAAAGTTTGCCCAACTTGCCACGGAGATGATCGGAGATGATGCTGTTGGGATTTTTGAGCCTGTCGACGTTTCCCTGGCCGCAAATGTTGATTCGGACTTCTTGCAGACGCTGCTGATGTCCTGGATTGCTGACCTCTGGGTTCCGATGCTTAGTTGACTTGTAGTCGAAGATCGGAAATTTCAAATGCTCGGCTGCCGATTACACTCGGAGGCGATTTTGGAAAAATGTAAATTTATCGACTTAGAACTTTACACAAACGCTCCCACAATTGGCCGAACACTTGTACATTAAAATATACCACTTTTTATATAGGCAAAAAACTTTTTTATAGTAAAAACATTAATTAAAGAAGCACTAATTTTGGGGCTAGAAGCTTCAATAATTTATTCAATTGTTCTCCTCTTATTAACAACAAAAAACATCACGTTGCTATGTTACCGTGATCTTCTGCTATTAATTAGAAATTAGTTTTGATAACAATTGATAAATCTTAAATTAATATTTTCTTAAATCTAAATATTATCTTTTGCTTATAACTTGTATAGTTCCTTCACGCTACACACACACACACGCGCGCGCGCGTTTTTTTAAGTCACTGTTCTGCTTTTTGCACTTTGTTTTTATTCCACTAGTATTTGAGTTCACCATTTTTACACGTCACTTGCTTTTCTTCTCTTCCGTTGCCTAATTCTGGATTGCTCTTTGCAATTCTCTATTTTATTCTTATCTTGCTTTCATCTACCTTTCAGATTGCTCGCCTTTTCACTGGCCTTTGCTTTTATTAATAACTGCGCTCATTTAGTATGCACATAACAAACCTTTTGTGTCAATTAATTTCATTTGGTTTGGCTTTACATATGCACAAACCTATCATTTTGATTGTATCATTTTACTGAAACTTCAAATTCAAACCCTCTGAGATATGCTTTGCTTTTGCTTGCCTTTATCCGACTAATTACTGCTTCTCGCATCTCATTACCAATGCATTTAATACTTTTATTATTGTTTAAAATTGCAATTATGTAAAATATCTTAACTCTGTGCTTTATTGACTTGGTTAAATATTTCGCACTGCAAATAGAGCCAAATTGTGGGCTTGAAACCATTTCAATACATTTCCAGGGGGTAAGTGAAGCATAAAAGAGTTATGGAGAACTTTTTTCGGAAGAATATTGTTTCCTTTTTATCTACAATATTGTTTTGTAGCGTTTGTTAGTTCAACGTATTGAGTGAGGGGGGGGGGGGGTACTCCAGAAATCAATTAAGATTTAGAAGAAAAGACAAACATTTGTAGTCCATATGAAGAACGAGCATCTTGCTAGTTATTCATAAACGATACCTGAAACATAGGGTTTGTCCATTTATTAGGTTAAGCAATAAATATTTAATTTTGTCACCAGAAATTATATTTGAAATAAAATTTAAAAAATCGCAGAAATTAAAGGCGAAATATACGTGATATTCGTAAATAATTAAAACATTGTCTAATTTTATGAAATAAATTGATATTAATAATGTTTAGCGATCATTAATTATTATGGGTTTTTATTTTTTAAAGATTAATATTTTCTGCCAAAATACTAATTATATGCTCTTTGGTAATAGCATTCTGCTGCCCACTTATTATTTTTGGAGCTGAAGTATCACTTTAGTGGCCTATAATTAAAATTGTCATAAAAAGTTGGTGCTGAAATATAAGTTGGTGGTCATGTAAATGATTCTCTATTAATATTTTCCCGCCAATTTGCGATCCTTGCTCAAAATTCCAATATTTTAGTAAAATAATTATAGCCCCACTAGTTGAATACCGCTGTATCTTCCAGCATGCAAATAGTTCGAATGTTTCCCGCGAGTGGCGCTACCATCGCGATTTATACTCGCATTTTTGTAGTTTAAATTTCTAACGTTCCATTGTCAAGCCTTAACGGCTGAACCTGTAGGAAAATACCCCAGAAACGGAGCTGCGGCGGTTGTGATTTCCTTTCGCGGAGCTTGAGTGTAGTTTTAGAAGCGACCTTGTGCTAATTTGATTGGGGTGTACCACTCCACGCCCCTCGCCGCGAGTTGTTTATGACAGTGCAGTGACGTAAACGACATTTCATACGTTGGTAGCTACACGTAGCTTTCCCGTATTCAGCCTTCGACTCTAGGCCGAGGTGTTTGTTGTACGTGCGGTCGTTCATGCCGGATATTTACCACTTGGCAGTTGTTCCGAACGGCATCGTGCCCGAGCGTGTACCCCGGCTTGTGACATGTATCCACGTAGCTTTCACGTCCTTTCCCTGTGCAGTGCTTAGCCAGGTGTTCAATTGGATAGTTATGTTTACCTCTCTATGTGCATAATGGCCCTAAAGTTAACTCCCCAAGAGAAGAAAGATCTGGACAGGTTCACGCGGTTTCTGGTCCTGAAGTCTGCCCAAGTCATCGTCGATTCCCGCCTGGGAAACAAGGCAGGGACTCAGTGCAGGACAACAAGTGACTGGGTAAGTGTAAGTTCGACTTTTCATATCACAAAACCACCCTTCACTAACTGCCTTTACCCCCAACAGTTCAACATTGCCGTACCTGACCTGCCCGAAGTCCTAGCGGAGGCCAAGAAGGCGTACAATGATGACGTAGTGCTCGCCAAGCTGCCCCTCTGTGTGGAGATCTCGCTGCGCACCGTCGAAGGAGACCAGATGGTGCTGGAATCGTGGTGCCTTGGTGTTTTACCCGAACAATACGAATACACGGGACCCTTCACACAAACAGTTTATAACCGTATGGGGGTTTTGTTGAAGTCGTTAGTGTCTGTGACGAGAGTAACTCCGGCTTACAAGCTGTCTAGGAGGCAGGGACCTGATTCGTACATTATTTTGTACCGCATTTACATGGGCGACCCCGTGCTGCACGCCCTTGGCGATGGCTACAAGGTGGTGCGCGTTGGACAATTGTGCACGCCTATTGGCACAATGCACCTCACGGTGTCTTATCGTACCAAAATGACCATATCTCCCACGACGACGGGGAAGGACAATTCTATCATGCTCAAAAGTGACCATTTCAACACTAATCTCAGTCCCAGGCACATGAGGTATAAGCAGAAGTGAGTATTTAATTTAGTTTTTATTGTTGCATTTATAGATTGGTTGGGACGCCAACTGAATAAAATCGGAACAAGAACCTTGTTCATCTTTCACAATTTATTCAAATTAATTTGTTGGCGGCAAAACAACTAATATAGAGCCAAGGATTCATCCTTAGTTTTATTAACTAAGAGAGGTCGAATTAGTTGTAACCAGCAGAAGTTGACTATTTTTTTATCTCTGGCCATTTGTAAACAAGATAACCAGAGTTGATTTTAAATGTAAAATTAAAAAACATTCAAACTGTTTTGTTCTAATTCTGGTCACTCGGTTAACATTATTTGATCCTGTTTTGATTGCGACTTTTTCAAACAAAAAGGTCGAGTTTATCAAAAAACGAAACAAAAAAACATCTAAATAGCAACTAATAAACTTTCTACCATCGAATATCTGGCACTTATAATTCATTCACAATGTCTCCTCCTCCCAGCAGGCTATGTTAGGGTGACATTTCTGTTGGTACGCATGTAGAATAACTAGACATGACAAAATTGGGTTATGTTGTTTTCATGATTTTTGAAGGTTTGCACTGCTGCCAGTAAAATTTTTGCTTCTTGTAAAACTTCGGCATTTTTTTGACATTAAAATTGCAACAATGTCGATAAAGCAGTTGTAAAAAAATGTCATAGTTTTTTCATGTCACAGTTCGGCTGCTATTACACTTCATGCATGCAACCTCATAAAACCTGTAACAGCTTACTGGGAGGATGACACATTGTGAATGGATTATAGTTTAGAAATTCTGGTTCTGTTTATGTGATTATCTGTAATCAGTGTAACTACAAATTCTAGACACCCTCAAGGCGTTATAATAACGTTACCTTCAACATCTATCGATATATTCGTTATACTATTGTTGGAATAAAGTAATTTAATAATTACAGTATATAACGAGAGATAAAAAAAATTGATCCTCAGCGGGCTGTGGAAATTCAAACGTATGAAACATACACTCATGCATACATAATATCAAAATGAGGTTATGAAAATACAAACATCTTATGGCTGTTTAATTATATATTTAAAAAAAAAAACAGGAGGTATTAATATTCTGTTAATATGTGCAAGGACGCAGAGTCTTGTAGTTAGGGTTACCAACGTTGAGTCGATGCTGACCCAAAGAAAATAATTTTGGAGGGGGGAGTAGGCGATAAAATTATTAAAAAGATCAAGGTGAAATAGTTTCTCAATTTAGGAATATATAATTTCAAAAATTATTTTATATTTTTTTAAGTAGCATATGAAATACGGATTTTTTACCCCTCCCTGGAGACATTAAGTTTGAACAAGACGTCTCACATTCCTTAATATTTAAATAATTATTTGCCCTTTTTATCCCTTAGGTAGCTCAGTGAACATTAAATTCTCTTAATATATCACTATCTGCCAAAACAGGAGTCTAGTTCCCCTAGTAGTGCTGGTCGGACAGAAACTTAAGTTTAAACAATGGACAAGAAAATCCGATTTGTTTATATCATTTATTGACGTCAAAAACAAATAAAAACATAAAAACACAAAGAAAACACAGAAACACAAAGAAAACACACAGAAACACAAAAGAAATAAAAGAAAATAGAATTAAATTCTAAAACAACCTACGTGCGATGTAGCTTGAGGCTACTCTCAGGCATGTTGCAAACTTGAACAACGTACAACATCATCAAAAATAACGTTGAAATCATTGTGTTTAAAAGAACGCAAATGTCTAAATGTTTAACAAAAACACAATGTTAAAATTGCCTGAAGTCGATACTTATTTAAGTCCGACCCTGCTTAAATTGAAGTGCAAACTATCCACATATTATTCGCTAATAAAATTCATTCCTTAGTGCTTGCAAAAGCTTGCAGTTAAACGCAACCTTATCAAACCGACCTAAAAACATTTTATCTGGAACTGGCTGTTGCAAACCCTTGGAAACGGCACGCTTCGATTGCATCACTCGTTCTTAACGGACATGCTGCTGGGAACCCCCGATCGCGTGCAGGCTTCGTAAGAACAGTTGAATTGGTGCCTCTCAAAATTGACGCTTCAAATCATCCTTTAAATATTGCACAATGGGTGTACTTACATGTACACTCGGAAAATGCGTCTTTGGAATTTATATACGCTCGTACGCTGCACTTTAACCCTGTTTTGCAGTAACCGCTGGCTCCCAGTCTCTTTCAGGTCGCTTCAAATTAACTTATATCTCCATGGGGCGAATTCACGTACCATGCTTTCCAATCCAAGAAACCCATGCAGCTCTCAGAAGAAGCTGCGTGCGACTACTGCCTTCTTTGTTAAATTTGCATGAATTGAAAATCCCAGCATCCCGCGTAAAGCGTGTGTTTCTTGCTACACTCGCGAAAACAAACATTCACTATACACGTCCAGCGCAGGACAGGCTTTGCGAGCATTTGCTTACATAAAATACAATATTAAACATAGGAAATACAACTTGGCTTCTACATTTAAGCATGAAAATAAACCATTTTCGGTAAGGGATCCAGCTGGCCTGTTACACATAGAATAATTCTCGACCTTTGTAAATCATAGGAATTAAAGAAGAAAACTATTTTTTACATTCCATAAAAATACGTTAAAAATTCATCTTAGAAGTTAAGTAAACTATTAAGAAGCTTCATTTTTCTGAAATATTTTCTAAAATGATATTTTTATCATTTTATCTTTTTGACCAATCTCTCTTCGAGTCAATATGACAGTGTTGACAACCCTACAGGTTCCGTAGCTTGATATATGTAGTAGAAAATCTCTGTGCATCTGGTTATTGCTGTTTTATAATATTTGTGCCGTAAAGATGTGTTTTTTCTTTTGATATCTTGGTTAGCATAATATTAACGTTGTACGATTTAACAAAAAATATATAATGAAAGTAGATGTTTTACTGTGAACAAAAGAAACATATTTTTTGTGACTATGTAGTCCCTGTATGACAGTTTTTTTGGCAAAAAAGAGATTACTCTTGATATTCCATAAAATAGAACTCAACGTTTCGCTCTCTTTCATAAGGGGCTTCATCAGGAGGAAAGGCGAAAAAGCACGGCAACTCAACATGTAAACCACGCCAGAGGCGAAACTCTTTTGCAAGGGAAGAGATAGGCATTAGCCTATAAATTCTCGCCTCTCTCCTTCCGATCGTTAGAAGAGTTTCGCCTCTGGCGTGGTTTATACGTTGAGTTATCTAGCTCTTTTGCCTTTCCTCCTGATGAAGCCTTTTACAAAAGTGGGCGAAACGTTGAGTTCTTCGACCTCAATAATGACATTGTCTAATCCCGGAAGTCATAGGCGTAACTTGGGAGGGGCATTTTGATTTTAAAGTGCCAGTGCAGCATTTTTTTTGCAATTTAGTTTTAAAAATGTTGTGAAGTCTTGATTTTGCCCTCCCCCCCCAAAATGATGCCCCAAGTTACGCCCATGCCGGGAGTCGTTTGTTACTTAATGACAATGGCTGTGAAAACTTCCGAAATCTTCTCTAAACTATTGTAACTTCTCCATCTTGTTTCCAGTATTGTAATGCCACTTTAAAAATACGTTTGCACAAGGCCTTTGAAATAGGCAGTCAGTGTAGGGCAACTTGCCACCTCTTCAGTACTGAAAAATAATTGGTCCTCCTAAATGTTAGGTTTGGAAACAGGTGAAAGTTGGAAGCAGTTAAATTCGGAGAATAAGAGAAAATGGTAGTAATTCAGAAACACAGTTATGGATTTCACTGAAAGAATGGGCCGCTGTGTGAATACTCCTGTTTCAATAATCACAAATCCACAGTGTCTGGTTTTCATAAAATTTGTCCGAGGGACGTGCAATGTCGATACTTAGTAATGTAAAAAAATCAGGACTTCATTATTTCGTGCTTAGGTGGATTTTTTTGAACATATTGTAAATTTAAATTTAATTGTTTAAGCTTCCACCTATCACCTCAAGTCCTTTTAACTTGAACATTCACTGGAGAACGTAGAGTCGTAGACCAAAGTGCTGTTTAGCTAGCTAGCATTGGGCATGTGGAATGGTAGTTACGCCACTGTTACGAAAAAAAAACGTTTCACAACGGCTGTTTTTGTATTTTCAAGCAACAATTTATTGTAAACCGAATTGTATGGATGCTTATCGCATGAACCAGTCAGTGATGTCACGTAATTAATTATGGGTTATCGCGAAGTAGCCAGCGGCTGCTTCGAAATCCAAAAATAACCCACGGCTGTGCGCGCTGCGCATAATTAGACAAATTTTAGTCACCAGATCCGGCTAAAGGTTTTCTTCCATTCAGCAGACCTTGCGCGACCTTGCTTTAATTTAATTGAAGCGGTGCTAAGCAATAACGTACAACTGTTCTTGAATTCGACCTCGAATGCAGTCGACCTTTCTTTTACCATTTCCTCGATCAGACTGGCACAGTATGTTTTGGAAATCGGAACGTGACGATGCTTATTTTAAATTTTCTACAAGTAGCGCCATAAAATTTGTTTTTTTAAAGATCTCGACGTCACTTTTTAACATTGGTTCTTGCAGGACATGTAACCAGCCACGAAGAAATCGCTGGGAGTGATGTAGTTTGAATATACAGTGTGGTCCATTAAGTGTGCAACAAATGGGAATTTTTTTTATTAGTTGTACAATCGAAATTTAAATATTGCCAAAAGTTAGTGCATGTTCGATAACCATATCAGATGCCCTTAGAATGGCTTCAAGTCAAACAATATACAGGGCAGGACAAAAAATATGAAATTCGTTCAAGAACAAAGTTACCTTATTTCAAAAAATATAGCAAAATTTTATTGAGAAAAGTTGTTTAGAATTAAAAGTTATGCTCAAATACAAAGTCACGGCCTCCTATTCGAATTTTGATTCTTTTTTGGAAAATTTTGTATTACCCCAGTATGATACATATTTTTATTATTTTGATTTTATATGTATTTAAAGTAGCCACAACCACATCCCTTTTAAATAACTTTTAGCAACTTGAAGCGTATTTGTAAAATTTACTTGGATTTATATTTTTTTAGGTAAGCGTCCACATCATGTTTGTTGCAACGATATTTAACAAAACTTTAGAATTTCGCAAATATTCTTTTTAACAAGGCAAATGCTTTACTAATAATAATTTACATATGAAAAACTCTTAATAAAATCAGAATAATAAAAATATGTATCATACGGGGATAATACAAAATTTTACAAAAAAAGAATCAACATTCGAATAGGAGGCCGTGACTTTGTATTTTAGCATAACTTTTGATTCTAAACAACTTTTCTCAATAAAATTTTGCTATATTTTTTGAAATAAGGTAACTTTATTCTTGAACGAATTACATATTTTTTGTCCTGCCCTGTATATTGTTTGACTTGAAGCCATTCTAAAGGCATCTGATATGGTTATCGAACATGCACTAACTTTTGGCGGTATTTAAATTTCGGTTTTACAACTAATAAAAAAATGTCCCATTTGTTGCACACTTAATGGACCACACTGTATAAACGCGCGAGTTTCTGAATTTTAAGCGCTTGCAGTGCGGACATTCCATTGTTTTATATTTTTAGCGTAATTTGCGTATTTATTCACACGTATTGAGGAATGTAATGCTTCCGTCACTAAAGGTGAATGTACAGTTGAAATTCAGCTGCTATTTCAAGTACGCGCAGCCTTCGGCTCTGCCCAGCTGAGCTTATGCAATTAGCTTAAGAAATCGAGGAAAAAAGAATTTTTCGAAATAAAAAATATCCCGGTATGCGGCCGGCTCGCGGCGCTTGGCAGAATCTCAGAAATTACATTATAGCTAAATGGAGATGCATGAGAGCTGCATATTTGCCAGACTTGGCGCCAGGCCAAGCGCACTGCACATGATCGTTGCAGCATGTTATTTTGGCCTGTCAATTCATAAATTTAGATGCAGCTTTGTTTCTAAACTTGCACTTGAACACAAAGAATTTCTCGGTTGTAGAACATACTACATAGTAGTTTGCGTTTCGAATTCTTTGTTAAACAGACATTTTGAAGAATTTCATGTTTTATCATATAAACTGATACATACCTAATCCTTTTATATTTTGATATATAACTCTAGTTTTTTTTGTTTGAGTTGTTTAGAAATGCCCTGACTACGTTATTTGAAGTACTCATATGTCATATTGCTCAGTCGAGTCTTAAGTGTCTTCTAAATTGATAATAAACTTAGAGAATAGTGAAAAAGGGGTAAATTGTTGACAGTCGATTGAATGACACAGTTCTAACCTTCTAACGAAAAAGTTGAAAGTGTCGGCTTCTTTTTCAATATTTGTCTATTTAAATTATTTTTATGTTCCATATGTGCATTCATCTCCAGTATTTATTTCATTTGTGTTGCCGTATGTCGTTAAGGTTTATAGTTATCTTTGTAAAAATAGAATTTTAGACTTCCTGAAGTGCTTAGTAGTTTGTTTTCCAATCTATTTTAGTAACATGTTTTCAGCGGTGTTTTAAATGTTCGCAATCAAGGAATTAGTCATTCCTTACCCGCTCACTATAGTTATTTCTATAAACGGAAATCAAACGAGGGAATGACTGGCGTTTTTATTACCTTTTCACTTCTTAAGTTTCCAATGCCATGCTAAAATTATAATACCAACATGATTTTTATTATCAAGAAGGTATGCTCTATACTTACTGAATCAATACAATTTAAAAAGTGTCCGTATCCATCTTTCAGGGCTGATGTTTCATTGAAAATGCATCGCCGTTCTTAAAGTTTCAGAAAACCCCTCAAAACTTCACATCAGAATTCCACTCGAAATTCATAGGATTCCAAAGAATTTCACAAAAATTCTGTGGAAATGTCATAAAGGTCTTCGGTGCAGCTTTCCGCACTTTCTTTTAACTTTAAATAATTTCAGGGGTTGGTCAAAACCGTTCTTACGTGTAGTAGACAATGACAGGGATATATTTTCAGTGCACACAGTAAATTTAGCATCATAGAGTGAAGGTTGTTTACATACAAAATAGAGAGCATAGAACCTAAATCAGAACCCTGTGGAACACCGTGGAATTTCTGCTATTACACCGGATGCTTGTATATTGTTCAGCCATTTTTTGTGTTCAGAATTGATTTCTACTCGGTTTCATCCATGCAATGAAACACTGCTTAGACTTGCTGATGAGGCCTTTGATCATGCAATCTTCTCAATAGGCAAAGCCATGGTGCAATGTCTTGCGAATTGGCTATAAATATTATTGGAAAAAAACGTACGTTTCGTATCCGGTGATGCGGAAATAAAGATTTGCTGTGGGATATGGTATACAACACCCAGAAGTAAATGAGGGAATTATTAGAGAAAGCCAAGAAGAAGCTACAGAGGATACTAACATCGAGGAGCCTTCGTTAGAAGTACGCGAAGCTGTAAACACGTGTAAACGATAAACAAAAAAATCCCTGGCATCGATGTAACCCCGGCGGAATTAATACAAGGAGGATACGATTTATTAAAGGTCCCACATAAATTATTTACTATCCCACATAAATTATTTACTAAAATATGGAGAACAGAAGTAATTTCCAGAGAGTGGAAAACCGTCATCATATAACCAATATTTAAAAAAGGCCATAAATTGAATTTCTATAATTTCAGAGGAATCACCATGCTTGCTACTGTATAAAGTATTCGTGCAGATAATCAGCAAGTGTATAAATCCAGTTGCAGAGAATATCATATGAGATTGCCTGTCAAGTGGGCTGTGGGAGCAACAGATCCACTATTGACCACATAACTTGAAAGAAATGCTGGGAATTCAGTATATAGTACCTACGTCTAGAAAGTCTCCGGAAAAAGTAATTTTTTAAGCTTCTCGGAAATAACCATATTTGACATATATGATTGTCTTTTATTTTATTCATGACCTATTACCTTGACAATACGCACACAACATTTTAGAGACCCAGGACTTTCTAAAAGGAAGTTTTATGACATTTCTTAAAACTAGAACTATCCGGATACTTTCTAGACGTACTATATATTAAGTAATTAACTACTTTCGGGATGGGACCGTGTCATTATTGAGGTCGAAGAACTCATCGTTTCGCCCACTTTCCAATCCCGGAAGTCTCGTTACTTAATGACAATGACCGTGATCTATTATATAAAAACCTGCGATAGCTTAAAACTGAAAGAAATCTGGAAAGCTCCAAAATATTTTCTTTAAAACTGGGACATTTTATAAGAGTAACTGTCAGTACAGAGTAGCAAAACATATCTCCCAGGAATTTGAAATAAAAAGTAGGCTGAAGCAAGGGAACGTTTTGGCTCCACTACTTTTCTACTTTGTATTAGAAAATCACATTAAATCGGGGTGGTATAATTTACAATCGACGGCTTCAATTGTTAGCATATGCGGATGATGTCGTGCTTATTGGGAGAAGCCTTGATAGAATTGGACGTGAAGTGAAACCACCTGGTTTACAAATAAGCGAAAAAAAAGTAAACACATAGTTACAGCACATGAATACATCAACAGAAGGTAGCACTAATCCAAATCGGAGAAAACATTTCTGAAAAGGCGAAGCAGTTCAAATAGCTAGGAGCCTCCATAAACCAGAACAATAATATTGACAATGAAATAAAAGCGTGATTAGTATTTGCATTCGACAAACTCATAGGGTCAAAACTTTTAAAGAACTGTAAAAAAGGCTGTATAAAACATGGATACGGTGAGTAGTAAGTTATGAAACCTGGTCCTTTAGCAAGCAACACCAAGAGCTGCTCAATAGGTTTGAAAGAAAGATATTCGGAACTAAATACGACAATAACCGGGGAGGGTGGAGACAGCTCATGAACTATGAGATAAGAAATGCAGGAACGACTGGAATTATTAACGTGGATCAAAGCTCAGATACAGGTGGCTGGGCCATGTATGGATAGTGCCAACTGAAAAAGCAACAAGGAAAGCTCGTATTCAAATACCAGAAGGCTGTAGACTAAGGGGTAGACCGAGAGGGTGATGGATGTACCAATCTAACGCATAACAGGGTAGAATGGAGGTGCGTTGTAGAAGAGTCAAGGCTCACAATGGGTTGTAGCGCAAGTGTGTGTGGACCTAGATCAGAACCCTGTGGTACACTGTAATTGTTGTAGTGCGGTCTAAATGATTTTTTGCTGTTATTACACCTAGTTCTTCCATATTGTGCAGTACTTCGTTATTTTTGCGTGTTCAGGTCTGATTTCTACTCGGTCCTGTTTGTCGCAATGAAAATACTGAACTTTGACTTGCTGATGAGGTAACGTCTTCAATCGTACAATCGTCGCAAAAGGCAAAGCCATAGTGCAATGCCTCGTGAACCGGCTAAATATTTTTGGAAAAAACGTAGGTTTCGTATTACGTGAATGTACTTATTAGGCAATCAATCAACCTATTGTTTACAAAAAACCCACTGAAACGATGCTTTGGTTAGAAAGTGCGGCCTCTTCGTATCTGCTTTCAGCATTTTGAACAAGCCGCGTGGTTTACCCATTGTCGTCATCGTCGGATTTCTATCCGCGCATCAATTTAATGAGATTTCACGAATGTAATTATCAGCGCTTTCCATTGACAATTGGTTCCTGGATACTAATCGCTTATTGTTGTACTTAATTGGATTGCTTAATAAATTATGCACCAGTCGTTGTGTTCCTGACGTAGTTTTTACAATGACTTGGTCTGCTTATCTTTTAAAAACAGTTTTCCGTATTAGTGTGTCGATGAGCTCGAATTTCAACATTAGAAATTAACAGCTTTGTTTCTCACATTTTAATGGCTGGGAAGTTTGGATTTAATGTGGCGCCACTGAAGCAATCTCGGAAACAATTTTAAAATAACAATTGCATCACCGCATCGAATCATGAATTTGTGGGCATTATTCATTTGTTTACATAATGACCAGCCGATAAGCCGATGACCAGCGAAGAAGGATTTCCTTTGTATGCTTAAGTAATTGATCAATGATCGCACACTCATTTTCATGTGATCGTCTTCTGTTTATTGCCGCAATCAGTTCGCTCCAAAGTCGAACTTACCAGGCCTACAGCAGGTTCTAGATTTTTAAAACCTCAGACTTCTTGCATGCCCAAGTGGTTGTCGCCAGGAACCTGTTCAAGTAAAACAAAAATAAGAGCAAATGTTTTAGCAGCGAATATGCAAGTGCCTCTAAAAGGAGCTTCACATTAGAAAGCCGCGGCCAGAGCAGGAACCTTCTGATACCAAAGAAAGTGTGAGTGGAAGAAGAGTGGGCAGTGTTACGATTACGTGGGATGTATGTTTGATGAATATGACACAGCTATAGACCAACAGATTTCCTTATTGGTACCTGTCGCCTGACAGATGCCCTTTCCAAACTTCAACCATCTGGGGCGGTATTATGTTGAATGCTCGATGATTCATTTTTTTAAATCTAATATAATTGTATTTTTTTAAAGAATGGAAATTATTTATCTACGTACGGAACAATAATCAGGCCCCACTGGAAGTAATAAACTCTGGTCATAAACCGTCCAGTTTTGGAGGCGGCGTCCCACATTTGTGTTTCCATTTTATCACAATGTGTCGTGCTCATCAGTAACTGAGAGTTACTTAAAAGCAGTAGAACTTTTTATTGTTACCAAAGAATCGACTTGAATCTCTTCGAGAACTGCAAGCAAGAAACAATTGAATATTTTTATTGAGCAAGAACTAGGGCCCTGCCTTAAAATCACACAGAATATTTTACAATGGCATTATTGTGATTTAAAAATGCATCGTGCGAAAACTGTACGGTGCAAGAGCGATACATTGTTGTATTTTTATTTTAATGGACCGATGAATTATTAATTAAACGGTTTATTTCTAGAACGGTTAATAGGAAGTAATAATTAGATCGCAGGTACGGCCTACTCGGCATGTTTTATTCATCGAGTGGGCTTACCCGTCCCAAGAAAGTAGCCGTGGAACGCAAAGGCGCAGTTATGAACAATTAGAGGGGCTCGCAATTAATTTGTGCTGGGATGCAATTATGTTTTTTCGTCGAGCAAAGTTCCGCGCGAGACGCGCAGAGAGCAAAGTCAATATTTAATGGCCGTAATTTGCCAAAACGCCGGCGGCTGTTTATCAAAGAATTTGTTTACTTATTCAAAAATCGCTAATGCCTGATTATGGCGCTGAATGTAAAATTGCTGCATAATTGCCATGGCGATCGTCTGAAGGTTACGCAGAAACGAGAATCATTACTGAAAAAATGTAACAAGATAGACTCCACACCGACAACATCCACATTTGTTACTCCCACTCGGCTGTCCACTTCCTCGACGAAAACAAAATTCTGGTTATTTTTGGTTTGTCGCAATAAAACCAGGAAAAGTTTTTGCTATCGAGCCAACACTTGCATGCTAATACAAATTTTTGGAACAAGTGCTATAATTATTTGAATAATAATTTTTTTGCGTTTCGTTAGTGATATATTTCCCTTTTATGCTTGATCTAAATGCGTTTATTATTATATATTTCAGATTAAACAAAAGTTGAAGTTGAATCAAGTATTGCAGCTTGCAGTCAACAAAAAATAAGTTAGTGATACCTAGACTTAGGATTTGTATGCATTTAAAAATGGCAAAATATGCATTTAAATATGCTCTTAAAATGTTGGAGTATATGCAGCTATAGTTAATTTTAAGCAGAAATATGCATGAAAATTTCAGATTAAACAATAAAATATACCAGTATTTCTTTTATTAAGACTAAATACAAAGCACAAGTAAAACGGGATAATACACAAAATTAGTGATGTAAAAAACGCGTTTTTTTTTAAATCGAATAAAAAACCTAGAAAAAAACAGAAAAAACGGGTTTTTTGTTTTTTTTTGTTTTTTATTCATTTTTGTAATTGGCGGCATGTTTTGGTAGGTACCCACCCCTATTGGAAGTTGTTTTAAGCTGGACCCAGCTCTGAAACTGTCGACCTGATCGACGAATCAAGTTACGTTAGCGATTCATCAGACAATGACATGGGCGACGTAAACTGCATGGATACTGACTCCGAGTCAGTTGAGGAGTCAGCCATGTCTGTTAGAGAGTAATTTCTGCATTATTATAATTTCTACAGGGCGTTAGGGAAGTCGACGGAAAAATTGCTAGGGGTGAATCCTTGTCCCAAAATATAATGATTTAACTCAACTTACCTATATACACAGTTGCTTAGTTTAGCCGCTAGAGGGCTTTAAAAATTATTAATAATAATAATGGTGAGGCACTAACACCCCATGAAGGAGCTTGGCCTGCAAGGGGGAAGGTCAGAGCTTCCATATTCTCGCTCTCACACCCGGATGTCGCGTGTCAAATTCATGACACGTGGTGATGTGGTGAGCATCACGCATTAGACAACCGCATTATTACCCATTATTCCTTCAAATGCAGGTCCCCAATTATTTAAAGCGACTAGCTTTTTTAAATGTTTTAACCCCCTGTATAATCACTACCATTTTTTTTCTGGACAGTTACTTTAATTTAGAAGCTATTCACTCTCTTAAAACATTTTTAGTTGGGTAAACGGTTTAGCCACAAAAAAATATTTTCTAAATCTCTACAAAAGCCTAGTGATAAGTTAAAATTACTGATTCAGCCTTGTAGGAATTTAGAAAATATTTTTTGTGGCTAAACCGTTTACCCAACTAAATTTTTTTAAGAGAGGAAATAGCTTATAAATCAAAGTAGCTATCCATAAAAAAACATCAGATGGATAATTAATTGTGACAAAGTTTTTAAACACCCTGTAATTTTTGAAATTAGAGTTTATGCCACAAAATGCTTAAGTTTACTGGTAAAAACGCATGGCCAAAAAATGAATAAAATTCATCAACGATTTTTCGACTTATTTGAAAAAATTTAAAAAAGCTAATCATCTTTAAAGCCCTCTAGCGGCTAAACTAAGCAACTTTGTATATAGGTAAGTTGAGTTAAATCATCATATTTTGGGCCAAGGATTCACCCCTAGAAATTTTTCAGTCGATTTCCCTAACACCCTGTATATCCACTTTGGCTATGTTTCTATTTTTCTTTAGAAATATTTGCTTTTTTTTTGTTATTATAAATTCTATAATTCACTTTAC
Source organism: Agriotes lineatus (assembly GCA_940337035.1). Lineage (NCBI taxonomy): Eukaryota > Metazoa > Arthropoda > Insecta > Coleoptera > Elateridae > Agriotes > Agriotes lineatus. The sequence continues at coordinate 68,947 of CALNHX010002386.1, read as the reverse complement.
CTATGAAAAGTATTATTGTTATTTAAAAATATCTGTTTTTTGTTTTTCCAAACAAATTACTTGTTGTTATTCACTACACCTTAATTCTGAAAAAAAACGCATTTAAATAAAAAACCAGACCGCTTGGTTTTTTTTACAAAAAAAACAGGTTTTTTAAAGAAAAAACGAACGTTTTTTTTTTAGGTTGCATCACTACACAAAATACGTACTGAATACTTAATCTACTTAACTCCATATAAATAATTAAAAATCACACTTACGAACTACAATTAATGTTAAAAATTAAAAAAAAAAATCAAATATGAATTTGTGTCTTGTCGGTAAATAATTTTTTATATTTAGAAAAGCTCCTTTCAACATCGCAGGACGTTACCGGGGCGTACTTAAAATTATTCATTTCTGTTAATGTGTAATGTTTTAATTCGTTACCAATTTCACCCTGCCCAAGTAACAAATTATTTATTTTTTTATTAAGTGAAAACCCGTATTTTTTTGTAAAACGTTTTCAAGTTTTTGCTTGATACTTAATGCTTTTGGTCCACGCCCCTTGCGGTCTTGACTTGAACATCGTTGAGTTTCTAATTTAGTAATTGTTTTACCTCAACATGCAAAATTGGATAGAATAAATAGCAATTCTTCGGGAATTCACAGCAACTGCTTTTTGTGCATTTTCGATACATATGACGTCGTTTTTATCAAATTTATTGAGCACAGTTTTTATAGTGTCGAAATTTTGGGCATAATATTCTGCTGCATGAATCAAAGTACCCCAACGTGTTAGTATAGGCTCTGGAGGCAATGGTATTTGAGTTGTGTTCTTAAAGAACAGAATCTGCAGTCAGGTTTATTCAAAATTCTTCTTTAGCGAGTATGAACATGTGAATGTATTAGAATTAATAAAAAAACACTGAAAATATGCATGCATTTATAAAAAATACCAAAATATGCATTTATATGTACTTTCAAATTTACGTATGTATATGGTTCACGTGTAATTAAAACACTTAAAATTTCACTTAGCATATGTTTGGTAAATGCAAGAAAAACATGCAAATGCATACAAATCCTAAGTCTAGTGATACCTAATAGTTGTTGATCTAATTCTGTTGAAATCAGTTATGCTAGAATGTATAGTACATATTTTTAAATATGTGACTAGACTGGGACAATTGGCTGAATAAAACAATAGACAGAAATACGAGAAACGGTATGTGCTGTAGAAATCCAATCGGAAATTGACCCGCAGGCGCTGGCTGGTTGGAGAAACCGCTATCAGAATATTATATTTTACAAAATTCGTAGGAACCATCTATCTAACTGTAATTTGAAATTTTATGAATTTTAAATGTAATAATAATACTGCCTTTATCGTATCAAGTACAAGAAATACAAACTAAAATTGTAAAATTAAATAATTTACGAGGCGAAGTTCAGGATGGCAATATAAATATGTACTACCAACTGCACTTGCACTTAACCTCGAAGATGCAAAAAATAAAGCTAAGAATAGACCTAGCGCAAATACATATTTCAAATAAAAACTACCTAATGTGCAGTAAAACCTTTGAATTTATTAATTGGCAGTGACTTAAGCTTATTGTATATGTTAGTGATGCAATATCTAAATGATTTAAAGTGTATACATACTGTTCTAAAACAAATTTTGTTATACATACATATAAATAGGATGTATTGTTTTTACAGATGACAGTATGATAGAGACGAGCAGCATGCAAAAAACTAGTAGTGTGCATATTTAACTATTTTAATTCTCCAAATTTATGGCTGCTTCTGTGTCTTGCGAATTCCAAAAATAAGACGAACACGAGCGTTTTGCAAACACTGTACTCGACGAATATCTTGAGAATTTAGACATGATCTATAAACAGTGTCCCAATAATTTAATTACGATAAGACAAGTGAGTTACAAAGCAAAGTTTTTGTATTTGTATCGAATAAGTGACGGTTATGAAAGATATTTTTCAATCGTTATAATCATTGCAAAGACAATGCTGCTTAAAACGTAAAACGTAAATAAAACAATCCAAGATTTTTTACAGTCTTTTAGAGGAACACTCTGGTCACATATTCTAATCGTTGCGTTTCTCTCAGCCCCTGTTCTAATAGTTTTTTTGCTAAACGAAAAAGCTACAGGGATTTAATGTTGTTTAGATATTTCACTATCTAGATTTTGATTAATTAAATTGCAAGCATTTTGTAAATTTGAGATAGGAAAAGAAAAATACAGCTGTGTGTCGTCTGCATAAAAGCTATATTTGCATCTACGAATTACAGCGGCCCTAGTATAGAACCTTGAGGAACTCCTTTATTAACTTCGCAATAATTTGATTGATTGCCATTAAGCAAAACAGCTTGCGAGTTTTTGAAATTGATCAGTTAATCCAACATAGTGTAGATTAAAGATTAGAATTTGATAGTCTATTGTGTCAAATACTTTAGAAAAAATTAACACAACTACTATTCTTAGCATTCCACGATCACTGGTTGCAATTATATTATCAGTTATATTTAGCAAGGCCGTAGAACAGCCTGGAGTTCTATTACTTTTTCGAAAACTTTTACATGGCGGGTAAAATACTTATGGGCGTAAGTCTTTATATGTAGTTGATGAGGACGTTTTTGGCAAAGGAATTAAAAGACCTTGCTGCTAAATATCGGGAAATACCGAATTTGAAATTGAGAAATTAATTATGTGCTTGATTATACCAGGCAAAAATGCCATACAATTTCAAAGGCATGTGAAATTTTGATAAGAACTGCACATCGAAATTTTATTGACCCTAAATATTCCATGGAAATTCACAAGCTGGTGCCAGAATTTCAGATAAGTCCACGGGAGTTCCAAAATTCTTCCTATGAATCATTTACTGTGAATAAAAATGTTACGTATCTTAAACACGCCAAAAAATTCCATGGAAATCCACAAGCTGGTGCCAGAATTTCAGATAGGTCCACGAGAGTTCAAGAAATCTTCTATGAACCATTTACTGTAAATAAAAATGTTACGTATCTTAAACACGCCAAAAAATTCCATGGAATTTCACAAGGCTGGTGACAGAATTTTAGATAATTTCACTTATGGCTGTAGTACACTACAATTTTGTGATTCCTAACGATACCGTGAAGTTCCATGAAATTCTATAAGCTGGTACCGCAATTTCGAATAAGTCCGCGTGAATTCAAGAAACTTTCCTGTGACTCACTTCACTGTGAATAAAAAATTAAGAATTCTTAACATGCCATAAAATACCATTAAATTACCCAAGCTGGTGACATATTTTCAGATAGTTTCATTTGACGGCTACATACTAAATTAAAATTTGTGATTCTTAACAATGCCCTGAAATTCTATGGAATTCTATAAGCGGGTGCCGGAATTTCAGCTAAGTGCCCCAGAATTCATGAAGTGTTCATACGAACCGCATAACTGAATACACATTTTATATATCCCAAACATTACGTAAAATTGCATGGTATTCCACAAGTTCAGTTTCTCTTGATGAAAAATTTTAGGAATCCCAAACATGTCATAAAATTGTATTGAATTTCACAAGCTGGTGCCAAAATTTCAGATAAGTGCGCGAAAATTCATGAAATCTTCCTATGAACTATATAACTGAATAAACATTTGTTGCATGCTATAAAATTCCATGAAATTATATACACTGGTAACAATTTCAAACAGTTTCACTTGACGGGGGTGCAGTACACTATTTTTTTGGAATGAAATTCCATGGAATTCTATAAGCTGGTAACAGAATTTCAGCTGAGTGTACCAGAATTCATCGAGTCTTCATACGAAGCGCATAACTGAATACAAATTTTATGAATCCTAAATATGCCATAAAATTTCATGGTACTTATTCCATAAGCTGGTGACACAATTTCAGACAATTTTCCTTGACTTTCACAGAGGTACTTATACTAGAATTTTACAGGAACGATTCAGATGTAGGTCAAAATATGACATTCGATCTGGCGTTATAAAGATACAAAGAGTTATTTTTACAATAAGGCAGCTGTAATTCAACATTGCAGACTGATTATGCTCTTACATCAGCAGGCTATAATTAAAGAAAACATTCAAAATGGTCATGCTGCATCTGAATATAAGATTCTGTTCGGCGCACTATTGTCGAAATTGTTCAAAAATCCTTGCCACTTTTTACACAAAATCGCTGCACTTTAATTGCCCTGCATTAGTTTATCTCCTATGTTTGGTTATATTGCCAAAAAGTAAAATCTACATTATTTAGATCCGGTGATTTCGACAGCCAAGATTAGAATACCATAAATGTTCATGTCAGCTGCTTTGCTTATTTTAATTTCCGGAGTAAATTACTATATTTTCGAAATACCTGTATGTTACAGGTTGTATCTTAATAAAAACGTATTAGAATTTCGACTATGCAGCTGAATTCCACTTGAAGTTTCTTCTGAACTCCACGAATTTTAGAGAAGCTTGGAATTGTATGGAATGTTGGAACACTGCGCATTCGAATTTCACTTGAACATTTGTGTGTACATAATTTTTCCTCAATTAATATTAACCTTAAACATTGTACCTTTTAGATAAGATTATGTAATTGCGCTGCATTTTATTTGATAAGGTTATTTTTGGATTATTGTTTGGATTTTTAAGTTGATGGTGCTTCATTTGAATGATAAACAATACAAGTGTATGTAAAATGTCGCAAATATTCCATAGAATTTATATGTGAAATAATAGCAAACTTTGTAACCTTTGTTTCTTTATATAATTTCTACAGAAGTTTCGGTTAGATTTCCAGATGAAAATAAATCATTTTTGACATATAAAGCTGAATGGTTCTTTTTATATTTACGTAATGAACGAACAGGAAATTAGTAGTTACGGATATTTAAATACTGAAATTGTAATATTTCTGATGGAGAATTTCAGTTTGTATTTACATTTTTGTTTACATAATCATATCTCTTTTTAGCGTAGTTTCAATAATAATAAAATATAAATATTAAAAGAATAATAGTGTACGTAAAAAAACCGGAAAGACCATCTTTACGGGATGCTTAGGCAAATTTCAGGCTTCTTAATTTTACCTAAATATTGGAACATACCTCTGTAAAAATGTAGAGATATTTATTTGTACTGGATTTTCTTAGTAATTACAGTTAGCAAATATAGCAAACCAATCAAAACGTCAATTTTCCAAACAGACTTGTAAAGAAATCGTTTCCGACCTAAAAGTTGTACAGTAATGCACGATTTTCAGGACGGGTGCCTAAAAGGTTATATTTATAAAGACCCAGAATCGAGCATACTAATCAATCAACGGTCTAAATGAAATATTTACGTAAATAATTTAATAATGAAAAGTTAATATAGATCCGTAATGGGTAATGGTCACTAGACATGCAGTAATGCTAATCCAATCATTTATTCAAACCTAGAATTACTTTTATAAAACGACCGACCATCCGATGTCGATTTTTTTCTGGAAATTACCGGTAGTATTTCCCCGTGAAATTGGCACTCTTAACAACAAACCCGAGGTCGGCGATGTCGAAATTATGTAACTTATTTACTGGTGCTCACGTGATTCACTGTGCTCTACTAATACATAAATAACTAGGTCGCTGAAGGGCCAAGCTAAGTGTAATTTATAATTGTTATTGCTGGCTTGATTGCAATTATTCATCGACTGCTATTTAATTCCTATTTGATTAATCGCTTTTCTAATTGTATTGCTTTTGTATTTGTATTGATAATATTTGTGTTAGGGGTTACCTCAATTTGGACAAGGTCGGGAATGCTGTTTGTTGATGTATAAATATTTCCAGGTATTTGGGAGTACCTGGCCTCGGTGAACAGTTATTGCGCAATTCATATTTAGCGATTAATGAAAATTGTGATATTTAGTCAAAATAAGTATAGAATTTGATTGGCTGTTTGCAATTAATTGTAGTAAACAATTTGTAGTATACTTACGTTAATATTTACTTTACATTTATACATTTGTATCAGAAAAACAAATAGTTGTGTATGCTTTGCGATTACCCTGCTATCGCTAAGTGTAATAAAAACCGTCATACGCATAATAATTCCAGATTGCCTTGGCGCCAAAGCTCTCGAGGAGGCAATTATCTCTAGAATCATCGTTTCCCCTTTTGTTTTCAATTATATCGAGTTTATTTCGGGCTGAGTGGATTGATTATTGTTTTCCACCACTGACCCCAATTTGGAACGAACTTTCCCCGACTTCCCTCTGAATAATTAATAAAACCGAAATTCAATCAATCAATTGCTTCCATGGTCAAACTTGATGAAGATGCATCCTGAGCCTGACAGCGTGACCGGATGACTATGTGGTGGTTTGAATGATAATTTATAAATTTGCATCGACAAGATATGGAGTGTTATCGAGGTTATGGCGAAGAGCGATCTTGATAGATAACATAGTGGGCAGTAATGATAAGATACTATTGTTTTGGACCTATCAACAAGACGCTCTTAAGCAGCTTTTCGTTGGCGTATAGTTGCATCGACATTCATAAAAATTGCATAACATCAAAGCAGCAACCCCATAATTGCATGGGTCTTGCTTATTACCAGCAGACCAGCACAGATATGATTTTACCTCTTACATAACTTTAAGTATGCCATGGAAAACAAACAATGAGGAGCAAATTGCTCCCTGACATGTAAATATGTTTTGACGTGCGAGTCTGACGTTATCGTTCGCGTTGCACTCTTGACTTCTTGCGCCGTTTTTCTGTTGGCAACTGGCGATCTAAGTATGCCGTGAAAAAACTGGAAGTTTTTTCCATTTACAATGCATTTGTTACAGCTGCCTTTGATGACTTGTTCTGCGCGTTGCATCACCGACTTTTTGTTGAACTAACATTCGACACGTTGTGAAATTGCGTTTATTCACAACCATAATGGCCGGTCTTATAAAGACCATTAATTTGAGATGAACTTTAATTATATGTTAAAATAAACAATATCTCATCTAAACGTTAGTGCTTATGAGATTTTATTCATTAGTAAACACATTTTGAGGCGCTTTTGTTTATTTTAACAAAAAATTAAAGTTAATTCCGAATTAAGTTTTTTATAAGACACGCTGTATATGTCATAAGGTCATCACTGACTTAAAAAGTTGAAAAATGGGCCATTACAAACTTTTACCTCCCACCCCGGGCGGAAAGTAGATTACCATAACAGCGGGTGGAAAGTTGTTACTCTGCCATCTCTTATTTTTCTGTCAATTCTCAAAAACATTAAATGTCAGTCACAACGTGTCAAATTTTTTTTTCTAATAAACTGGTTATGAATAAAATAGTACCTCGTACCTACACATACTACGGTGAAACGTTTTATTCCTGTCTCGACGCTTCGGGTTCGGTTAACTATACTTATTAATCTTTCGACAGTACTGAAACACTTTCCACCTCGGTATGTAATATCCTATTTAAGACTTACATTGTGTAGTTATTTGGATTCGGATTTCTACCGGACAATTTTAAAAATTCATTCTTAAGTAGTGGAGATCTCGCCTTGGTTGACGAGTCTACTAGAAACTGACTCAGCAGGCAGCCTTGGCTACAGTATTAAAATTAGCTGAGAAGGACCTTCCGTACATATTAAATTAATGGGAGTTGAAGTATTCTGTTAAGGTAATAGCAATTGTCTAATTTCCATGGTGCTGTGCTGGAATGTGCGTCGATTGTGATTGCGTTCCAATGCCAACACTTGACCATAAAATGGCATTATCAAAAATGGCAGTGGATGAACTTGACATTTTGGGGCTTTCTACTAGTGGTTGGTTCTAATCGTTTCTAATTTCGCAGGCCACGAATTGTCACTGATTCTAGATTAATGTTTTAAATACTATAAGGTAAAAAAGGCAGTTGTCGCAGACGTGATGCTAAGTACAAGGTCAGGGAGGGACACTGCCCCACCCCTAAAAAAGATTAAGAGGAAAAGTAAAAAAGATAGTTAATTAGTAATGGTTACCCCAAAGTTCGAGATTAATTTCAAATTACGCCACTTTTGAATGTGATGGTGTACACGAAAAGAATGCTCTTATGCCGTTGCAGCAGTGGGTTGTAATAAAGCTAAATTTGGACGTATATTTTCCAATTTATCTTTCGAAAATATGATATCGATGTCGTTTTAAAGACAAATCGGTAGCATTTGCACAATATACAGATAGAAAAAGAAGCGTCCTCTAGCTGGAGTTACTTCGTCGTGCTTTGGGTTCGAGTTGTTAAAAAGTTTACGACTTTCTGCAAACCAACTTTTTCCAACATTTCCGTTTTCGTGTCCAGAAAAGGATGCTGTGGTGTCGCAACCACTGAATGCAAACTAAATGTCTCTGGTCAGAACTTGGATGGGAGTTCCACGGCTGCATCTCTCGGCGCCTCGTGGTACGGCTATCACGGAAAAAAGTTGGTCCCGGCGGTCATACAACATCATGACAGTCGTTAGTGGGGTTGGAAGTCCTCATAACTGCACAGCGACACCTGTAATTGGCCTAACGGCTGTTGGCTGAGTGCAAATTAAATAAATAAATAAATAAATCGTTTCTTAAAGCACTTCTTGTGAGAGATGGTCGAAATTATTAGTCCGTGAACATGGATCTTCCCAAAAATTTTGAATTATTTGTGATTACTGATTTTTTTACTGAAATTTAATTTTTTCAGAAAAAATAGTATTCGTACTACGTCAGGAAAGTGTCTTTACTGGGCTCGACGGTTTTAAAATATGGCCTGGCAGTCTCGTATTTCAAACAGATACCTCGCCCTGTAAAGTATCGCGTTTCTGACTTGTTATGTAATATACTATTTTTATGGATATATGAAATTTTTTTAAGTTACTCGGCTTCGCTGCGCTTCGCCTCGTATCTCAAATATACTCGCACGATATATACGTCACTTTCGCGACTTCTTATGGAATATACTTGTGTATTACGTATATTATTTTTGAATTTATTAATTGCATGTGCTCCTAAGTTTCTAAAATGTTAAGTATTTGGATTAAATCGGTAATCGTTTTGCAACTTTGGAACATACAAGGTTAGAATTATTTTAATGAATATAATCTAAACTATTAGTGACTGTATATCGCTTTAAGTAATTAAGGCCGCCATCATATAACCTTAGTTTTTTTTAACAAGTTTAATCGCCTCCTGGACAAAACAAAAATATAAGAAAGCAACCAGAAGTAGATAATTTTATTTTTAGGTTTAATATCGGAATATTAAACAATAAAATGGACGTAGTTATTTGATTATCTAAACTAACCTTTTTCTTTCTGGTGTCTGTATAATCATAAACCCAAATAATCTCAAGTTAATAATAGTCATTAATCAACTTTGTGATTATAAAACCGAAGAAAAAACAGGAAGATTTTAGTTTCTAAGCGCACATTTGTAATTATGTCATCCTAAGCTTTGTTACTTTTACAGAAAGCAGATTTTGAAGTAAATTGCATGTTGGACAAATTATGTTGAACTTTGCAGTTTTCGTTTGAACCTCACTACATTTAAAATAACCCTATAACATAAAATCGTTGCTCTCTTTCTTTCTTTGTATGTTTATATCTTTGTTCGCTATCTCATCCGAAGATACTGGACCGATTAAGTTGCATAATGGCTTAAAAGTTTGCTAATTTTTAGACTTAGATCGTAGGCCGATTTTATTTAAAAAAAAGTACGAAAGTTTTAATTTAATTAAATCTTCTAAGCAGCGCAGCGTAGCGTGTGTCGCCGTGGGCTGCTGTGAGACAGCTGCTGTGTCCGTGTGCTGTTAGCGCGGGTGATTAACAATGTTCACATAAGATTACAGCAGCGTTTTATTCAAACAAGCCATGTTGGTGCAGGGGTAGAATTCTCGCCTGCCACGCGGGGGGCCCGGGTTCGATTCCCGGCCGATGCATTCGTTTTTAAAATTTATATTAATGAATCTCCTAAATTAGCAAGTTTTAATTAAATCGTGTAATTATAGGAGCGCCTTATTCAACGAAGCATTGTTGGTTCAGTGGTAGAATGCTCGCCTGCCACGCGGGAGGCCCAGGTTCGATTTTCGGCCGATGCATCCTTTTTTAAATTTATATAATGGATGTCTCTTAAATTAGCGAAGCGAAGGGTAGCTCGGGTGATTCACTAGTTTTTTCTATGTTTGGAAATGTAGTTTTGATAAGGTTATGGCGTTACTTCCGCGCTGCCGTTCACAAATTTGCCGAATACCCATAACACATTCCGAAAATACCCGAGTACCCGCTGCACCACACGTACATTGCTAGTTTATTCACTTATACACGCACTTATAAAATTGACTGGACTTCTGTAAAATAACATCGAAATGCCCTGGCTTCCACTGGACCAGATTGATGCCTTGTATCTTCCTGTGCGGAAGCCCAATGCCAAGGAAAACTTCCACAGATAACCCAGGACACATCGTCACAATAAAACACAACTTCTAATCAACTTGGGTATTTAATAGAACATAAAAATCATTTATATTGGGAGAACTTGGCAAAAAACACAACCAACCTCTTGAAGCTGCCCCCAGTTGTCTTGTTTACAGTTTTTTTTTAGTTGCATGAAATGCCAAGCCTACTCTGGTTTTAATTTGTTTTTGAACAAAGACAAAGCTATTCTAAAATCATAATACAAGGCCTACGCTATTTTATAATAAATCTGAACTTTAAATTATTGCCTTCTACCTTCTTATACTAAATATCTGTTTTGTTGGTTATGCTATAAATTACTAATAATTATTATTTGACATATAAGGCTACTAAAATGTGTCCATAGCAATATATATATTTCTTTTTATATTTGAATTCATTAAGAAATATAGTAAAGGGTAGCTTCAGCTGCTTAATACCCGAAATTACCTGTAATATTCACAATACCTGTGCAATTACCGACAAATATCTGAAATACTCGTATTATGGGTAATTACTTGCTGATTGGGCAGCACTGTGTTGCAGGCATTTACATTTACTAACTACTTCAAACATTTACGTTTTCTTGTATCTTACTTCTTGTTACAAGTAAATACTTGCGTCATTTGCTAATTACACATTGTAGTAATTATCGTGTATCTCATACAACTTAAAACTTCTCTTACGGCACTATACCGTCAGTACTTCTTCAACTTTTGAACACCCGATTTTTGTTACATTATTATAGTTATGCGGGCGAAGAAAATAATGCTGGGAATTGATTGTAATTGTTCTAATATCGTATCAGTTTATTGTGTATGATAGGAGTTTTATGAAACTCATCCTCAATTTATGTGGCTGTATTTCTGCGTATGATATAATGGAAACTGTCCTTGTATAATCGATCTTTTGTTGATCTGGCAGCGCTTTGGGGCCTAGTTAAGTGCTAATTGCTCGTAGCCTTATCAATTTCCTTGTTTCATATGTACTTATTTACATTTAATGGCCACCTTAGACATTCTTGCAAGTAGATTGAGTATAGGTGAATATTGATATTAAACCTTCTCATCTACTTGATGACTAATTTTGTTATTTGATGCCAAAAGCGCTTGAGTAAGTTTTAAATATAAATCTCGCAAAAAAAATTGTTTTTTCTAATATAATTCATAATGAAATTGTCAACGCAGTAAGTTTTATACATTGTTTTCATTGCGTTGGTGATAGTTGTAATCGTCTATGCGGTATTTTTAAAACATTTAAAATACGTAGCAACTAACCGGTGGAATTTTTAACATAGTTGTTTACTGTAAGAACGAAGCCCGATAAAGCTTTTTAAAATATTGATAAAAGTGTGCGATAACTTCCATTCTTGTTTTAAGTTTTGAAATTAACTTTATCTCGATGTTATCGGTAAAGGTGAATTACACTTAAAAATACTTTCAGCTAAGTGTGTTTTTTTCGCAACAAGAATCGTTATCAGTGATATTTCAGGTCATAACCGTAACAATGCTATCTATTATCAAATAATTACATTGAAAAGCTGCGTTTAATCGCACCGTAGAGGCAAAGGTCGCCCCGATTGTATATTTCGCTAAATACCCGAGCACCAGCTCAGTCCCCATCCAGCCACCGAGATGTCGATTTATATAACCTACAACTTCTATCTTTGCAGCGAGGAGAAGAATGCCTCGCTTAGCGACGGCATGAAGACGGGCGCCTTCGCCGCCACCAAGAAGTGCGAGATCGAGACGGAGGTCACCATTCCCAACACCCCCTTCAGTACGCTGCTTACCGAGCGGATAGAGAACGGCGACGCCCCCGACGAGACCGTCTCCACCAAGACCGTCGTCCCCGAGGAGGACCGCAACGGCAATTCCCCCGCAGAATCTCAATCCTCCGACCTGACCATGGTCTCGACGAACGACGACTTCATTATGGTAGACTTGGTAATTTTTTGCCTTAACATGCTGCATGTCGCTTTGTGCATTTTTGTATGATTGAATTAATTGCGTGCTGTATAGTGTTCAATTTCTGATTGCCACTGAATTCTCTACCCTTCCTGATTCTTCCTTGACTCTTCAGCCCTACCCAATTGCATCCCGATAATTACCTTTGATGAAGAAAGTGGCGAAATTGAAACACCAATGTTTGCCAGCTGTGTGCTTGAAGTGTGCACTAAGAAAGTTTAAGAGAGTTTAAAGATTTTGTACGTTCGAGCCGGATGGCATCGGCGGCTCCGCCAATTGCAAAGCGCCAGCTCAATGTAAAATTAGGAATTGTTAGCTGCAAAATGTTTTCGCAACAATATTATGGCGCGGTCGCGCACCAATGAGCGTGCAATATTCGCGGAAGTATAGGTTTTGGGCTTGTTTTAGATATTGCCGTGCAGGTAATTAGTGTGATAATTTATGCACCGCCACCATTTAAATTATCTTGGTTTGAGGATTGCATGCAAAAAGTTTTGTTAGAAAAACATGGGCTTGTACCAGGCATTTTTTTTAAATTTAAAGCTCAAATTGTATACGTTTAAAACAAGAATTACATTCCAAAATTGCCATTTTTGTGAAATCGCTAGTATCATTCGAAATTTAAATTGAGAAAGATTCGGATTTTAAAGTAATATGTATAATGATTATTTATATTCAAAATTTGTGAATGCTGTTGTTAGAAGTTCAGTTAAGATGCAATATTAAAGATGGTAGATGACGTAATGGTATGTGGTCAATTGTCATGTATGATTGACCAATAATACATTTTATGTTAAGTAATTCAAATTGTAGTTTGTTTTCGATCCGTTTTGTACAAAAACCGCTACTGTAAGATAAAACGTCGTATACCAAACGTGAGTGCAATACCATTATACGCTCGTGAGAATTAACACCTTACTTGTGCTTGCTCGTATCTGTGTCAAACATCTCACTAACGTATAATGACTTATTTCACTCGCTTAAAATGTACTATTTTGACGCTAGGAAAAAATCACCTTGAAATAGTATGTATATTGTACAAGTTGAGAACAACACATAATTGCTTAGGGCTTCAGGAGACTTAATTTTGTCTTGATTTTCTCTCCAATCATGAGAAAATCGAGACGAGACTGCTATTTCTAAATCAAGGCTTTGTTTGTTAAGAAATTTCAAGACATTTATCGAGAATATCTTGATCTTGAAGAATTATATAGATACCATTTTAAAAAATCAGTAGGCCATGCAGAATGCAGAAATCGTTGTTGAAAACTGAAAAGTTTTTAATATTAAAACGACAAAATATTGAAATTATCGTCCAAATATATTTTTCTTGCATAGTGATCAAGAAAGCCGTCCTTTTTTAACGAAAAATCGTGAATAAGTATCACTTTCTAAACTATTTTGTAAAAATTGTGAATTGTCAATTTGACGGTTGTAAAGTCCTTTTCTCTTAAATTTCGAGTTACAAGAGATCACTAGTACAACACGTTTTGAAAGTCCCTTTTTTCACTTATTTGCTGGATTAACTCCAGCTTCGCCCTCGTTAATCAAACTGCAAATTCATGAAAAAAAGTATGAATTTCAAAACTAGTTGTACAAATAACTATATGTTATTCCCAAATATTTTGTGTGGTCATTTTCCATAATTATTGTAAACCTCAGAACTTCTAAACATTTTACATATTACGATTTTTGCGGTTCAAAACTTTAAAATCGAGATTTTGATGGAGGCAAATTATGTATGTATATGCAAAATTTTAATTGTCTTGACAACTTAATACAAATATTTAAATTTAGCCGCCTTGCTGGAATAGTTTCTGGCCTACCCGTCGTAGGGCGCTGAAACTTTTATACAAGCTTACTGTGGGAGAAATACTCTATTATTGGTTTCTTTGTTGTGTTATTTCAAATGACGTCAAAAATAAAGCGCTACCTAGTAATATTGCAATAAAAACAATATTTAACTAGGTAATTTCGGAGGCGTTCACGGGCATTGTCATTAACAAACGACTTCCGAGATTGGACCGTGTCATTATTGAGGTCGAAGAAATCAACGTTTCGCCCACTTTCGTAAGAGGCTTCATCAGTAGGAAAATCAAAAGAGTACGGTAACTCAATGTGTTAACCACGCCAGAGACGAAACTCTTTTGCAGGGGAAGGTATAGAAGAGCACGGTAATTAAGAGCTTTCTGACTGTGGTTTAATTCAGCGTGAACATTATCGGGTTGTGATATGAGAACAGCCCGGTGTAGAGTAAGATTGAGATGAGAAGACACCAGCGTCATAGATACGCAGTAGCTGGTTTTGTGTCGGACGGGTCCATTACGTAGGTAAAGGGGTAACCTTCTCTTTGACAGTTAGCGTATTTCTAAAAATTTTTACCTGGATCGCAAAACGTAGACAAACAGAGTAACTGTTTTCCCAGTTTTGTTTGTGGGCTTCGTTCGATTAGTCGTGGCGTGTGTATTCTGTAGTTTTTGACAATTTTCTAAAATAAATAAACGCTGCCAACGACTGACAGTTAATGATAGTCGTCGGCGCATATGACGTCACTTACTGGTGTCTTCTCATCTCAATCCTACTCTTCAAGCGAATTGATAACGGAAAGTTCTTGTGTAGGATGATGTCCACCGTCACTGAACCGCGACGGCGCTTGCCTATAAATTCTCGCCTTCTTCCGATCGATAGAAGAGTTTCGCCTCTGGCGTGGTATACACGTTGTGTTACCGCGCTCTTTTGCTTTTGCTCCTGCTGAAGCCCCTTACGAAGGTGCGCGCACCGTTGAGTTCTTCGACCTCAATAATGACACGGTCCAATTCCGGAAGTCGTTTGTTACTGAAGCAGTCTCAGTATTGCTTTTACTGGCACGGAATACCACTTCTGCTATAACCACTACTAGTGGCAATACTCACAGTTTTTATACTTTTTTTATACACAACGCAGATATGTATTTCAATTTCAAAACTGCCCAGGGTTCTACTCAAAGTTCAACAATTGAATGACTAGATAAAGGATATTTTGCAAAAAATACATTATTACATTACCTCATCCAAAATGTTAAAGCAGGGTCGATGCATTTAGAATTTATGTATCTACATAGCACGCACAATAATATCAGTTTCAAGAGTATCAGTTTTTTCATACCTGTAAAAAATTATCGAAAATAATTTGGTTCCTTAAATTTCTTCCAAGTGTGTTAGTCTGCACCTTTTTCTAGTCTCCAAAATGGAATATTTACCACTGATTTATTTTAACTGCACATTAAGCAGGAAAATGTTTGCCTATCGAAACATTTCAAGACTTTGGAATCGAGGCAAGAAACTAGTATAGAGAAAATGTACAAGACAAGAGATAAAAAAATCATTTGTTGATGAAACTCTAACCATGCTATTTTTTCACGCACTGTAGGGAAATACCTGAAAAAGTTTATATTAAAATATCAAAAATTATGTGAAATATTGTGCACTTAAAAATTAATCTATGCGTTGCTATGCAGAATAGTACAACTTTTTTAAACTACTTGCCGTTGCTATGCAGAACAGTGTTCCTACATTTCATAGAAAAGTCAGTGGCGTATTATGGCTACTGACGCAAAATTTCAGGGGGCGTCAAAATGGAATGATTATCAAAAAATTTATTTTATCATTATCGGAAAATATTAATTCTCAGGCATGTACAGTTGTCGCCAATGAAAACGGATACAGCTAAATAGATAATAGTGACAATATTTTAATATTTTGGTACCGTTTAAACAGTTTCCATGTTCCTAAACTATATTGGCCTCTATTGAAGTTACTTGTAATTTTGTTGTCAAATTGTGCAAATTCCAAATAAAATCAATATGGTTATAATATAAATAATTAGCCGTTTTTTGCGACTGTTAATTGTAGCCTAAAATGATCACAGCAAATAGTTTCCTGATTTTTAGTAAAATATGGGCGGCAGCTATGGTTACGCCACTGAGAAGCGTACCACAACGACTTTGTCTTTAGGAATACATATACATGATATTCCCTATAGTAACTGAAAAATACACTTAAAAGCTATTAGGTTATCTCTTTAATAGAAGATTATCTAGAAAGAAAACAATAACAAGTTTATCTTTAATACAAGATAATCTCCAGTTTGTTTTAAACAATTTATGTCTTTCTATTTTCAAAAATGAAGAGATTGCATGACTTTGAAAGTTATCTACACTTTCAAATTCTTGTTTAGTAGGTAACGCCACTTGTTTTAAGAAAAGCGAGCTCATCTGATCTAGGCTTCGGACCTTTCCCCGGTTAAACGACTTTCTAGTTGCTATATAATAAAAGAAGGGCCTTCGGCCTTAAGGGGCATGGTTTAAGTGTTTAAGATAACCGAATTTGTTATGATAGTAGTTTACGTAACAAGCCCGGAAAGATAATCTTTATAGGACCCGCAAGAAGACCTACTCCCGTAAAGGAAGTACATTTTATCTAAATATTCGAACATTACATAACAAACAATTATACCTTCGTACAAATCTAGATATATTTGTAGTTGATTTCGTTAGTAACAAATTTGCAAACCAATCAGAGCGGTAATTTTCCAAAATTAGCATGTAACGAAAACAATTTTAAAATCGTCCTGTAAAGAAATATTTTCCGGCCTAAAAATTGAATAGTAATGCATTATTTTCAGGACGGGTGTCGAAAAAGGCATTTCTGAGCAAAAATCAAAGAACTGCGATTTTCAAAAATAAAAGTTGGCTATTTCGTGCCTATAGCCATGAACTTTTTCAAGAAACAAAAGCGCATCGCAATCAACCTTCTGACGAAGTAACCTTTCTTTATATAAGCGACCTTCTACGTCTTGCGAATTTGAAATTCCATGGGAAAAGGTGAAAAAACTCTCGTATTATGGAGAACCGTTAATTACAATGAAATATTACAAAACTTATAGAATTTATGAAGCCTAAATGTACTTTTAATACACAACAATTGAGTAGAATTGTAATGTTGAACATCTAAATTTTTCATATAACTGTTGTGAAATTTTAAAATAATTATTATAAAATTAATTGTGAAGTTGCGATGTAACAAAATTGTATTATTTAAATCATAAAATATAAACGCTTTGATAGGGACGTAATAAATTTAGGAGCAAAATTGTAATTTTAATTATTGAAATTATAGTTAAAAATTACTAGAATATGGTGGTTGGTGGTGTATTCACACATGCCCAGACCGTGTTGATTACACAATATATTGAACTAGTTTAATGAGGAGTGGTCGTAGAAATCAAAATTAAAATTGTAACCGCCGCGAGTCCATTTTTTATGCTTTAATTTCCTAAAATTATTGAGGCTTTCTACCCGTGGAAGTAAGAAAATATTTCAATAAGAAAATTCTGTGGACGAATTAAGAGTGAAAGTAATAAGTTATAAATTAAAACACGAATGCCAAATTTAATTAAGTGTGTTAAATTGAAAATTTTTGTTGTGGTATTATTTATTAACATTGTTAATTTGTTACGTTTAAAGCTGTGGTAATCAATTACTCTCCATTTAAATAAATTGTTTTCAACGAGTTTTATTGAATTTTGTAATTCGTAACTGTGGTATTGAAATATTTTTGAAATGGACCAGAAATTTTCTTCTATTTCTTGCCACTGGCGAACGTCAATGTAAGAGCAACTGCAGTCATTAAACCTGTTAAAGCAATCCTGTCATTTCATCACAAACTCAGTTTTCCAGGGCAGGATAAGCATCGCTGCTCATTCCTGACATTCCTTTGCCATTCACTCTCGCATCAGTTAACGGTACTGACGATGACCTTACGTGCCTCAGATTCCAGAGCTTTCAGATTTCTTTAAATACTTAGTTTGTTCAAATCGCTTAGCCTGGAGCATCAAAAATAACATGACGCAGGTGTTGAACGTTCGCCCAACCGAAAAACAACTCAGGGGCCGCGGTTGCTACTGGCAGTACTGGCCCACTGACTGCTCTACAATAAAAACAAATTAAGCGCCTCCTGGCTCTAATCCTTCCTTTTAACTAAGGTTCTGCGGTCCTTTTTCACGTTTCCAGTTCTATCTGGAAGTTGTGTACGCTAATACATGTCACTTACGCCGGTTTTGTCAGATAACCTTGGCCTTGCTTGCAAAATAACCTATTTATAGCTCGGAAAGCACCTCTGCAAATGTGTCCGATTTGTTCAGCGGTTAACAAATCGCCGGCCGGCTTGATGAATTTGTAGCCTCTTGATTAAATAACCCGCTGGCGTCACCCAGTTAAACTAGGCTCTTTTTTAAGCTCCTGCTGAGGACGAGTGTGATTGAACCGCTCGCTGTTATGTAATTGTTGTTTTGAACGCCAGAATAATAAATTTCCCAGTCCGCGGTTTCCTGGTACGGTTTTTTCCTGGCGTCGAATTTCTTGTGTATTTAGTTGGCATTGGAATTTTAGTTTATCAAAAACCTGAGCGAGAATTTGACGCATAAAATGTTTTGGCAAGGATTAGGTTGAGCTTCAGTCACGTGTGTGTTTTCTGTGTGGTCTTGTTACTCTACCTCATACTGTATCCCAAATCTCAATGTCGAATGATCGCCTAGTTTTGTACTGATCCAGTGGAGTGCGGAAAAGTTGAGTATATTTTCAACATTGCTGTTTTCAGAGCCGGAATTTCATTCTCGTATTATCATTAATCCCATTAAAATTATGTTTGTTTATTACAGCTGGGTATTGTCAATATGTCTTTAGGAAAATTAGCCAGCCAATTTTTTTTCTTTATAAATTTATTTAACGGTTCGTCAGCTTAGCTAACTTCTTCAGAAATACACAATATATTAGTATATAATAAGCTAAAAACGAAAATGAGTTTTAGGTTAGATAGTTAAAAAATTTATGAATTATAATGTTATAAATTAAAACTAATAATTCTTACAGTATTGATTGGGAAGATATTTAAAATGAATGTAGAAATAAAATTTGTAAAATGTCGGATGTCAATTTTGAAATTAAACATTTGTCAAAGATATCTTGATACAAAATTTTTTTTCTATTGTATGGAATATATTGATATTAATAATATCTACATTTTTTTTTAAATAATTATATAAGATTATTCAGAGAAGGTTTATAGTAAATAGAATGAAGATTATCTATGTCAGTTTTGTAATTAATAGAATTTAGAATTTTTTAATTTCAATTTTCATATATCAGGCTTTTTTGTAAAACATTTTCTTTTTGCAATATTTTAAGTGAGTCAAAATTAAAACTATGATCATTATCAACTGCATGGTCAGAGAGAGCAGGATTTGGTTTATTTGGGTTTAACATTTTGGTTTTTATAGAATTTCTATGTTGAGTTATTCTTTTTCTAAGATTTTCTTTTGTTTGTCCTATATATTTAGCATTGCAATTATTACAATTAATTTGGTAAACAATTGATTCAGATTGAATTTTGGTTTTATCTTTTAGATTGTAAAAAAAATTATTTCCTATCTTTATGTATATAATTCTTCTGTACGTGTGTATGTCACTGAACTCCTCCTAAACGGCTGGACCGATTTTGATGAAATTTTTTGTGTGTTTGAGTGGGTCCCTGGATGATTTAGATTCGCAATTGGACTCGGTAGGTGGCGCTGCAATCGGGTTCTAGGATTTTTTTAAATTTTTGACGAATTTCTTTGTTTTAATTTTTTTAAAGATTTCTCTCATATCAGAACATATAACCCCAAAATTTCACCCCCCACCACCCCCCAATATGTTTTAAAATGAAAAAAATCGAAAAAACATTTGCTGAACCCGCTAATAGCAAGCAGCGGGCAGGACAACGTCTGTCGGGTCCGCTAGTTGTATTGTAATTTTTAAAAGAGATATTAAAATTATTTTTGTTTGTTAATATTTTACTTAAACGTAGTGACAATTTTGGTATACATATATGGCACTGAAATGTAAATTGTGTCTTGGTTATTATTAAACTCTTGTCCTAAACAGTTAGGGTATAAATTGATAGTTGAATTAATATTATTTGTGTTATTATTTTTAAATTTATTTAATGTTTTTTAATGTTGGTTTTAATGAAGTCAATTGCATAATTATTTTTTAATAATATTTTCTTAATTTTTCTGATATCATTATGAAATTAATTTGAAGATAATAAAATTGCACGGTCAATTAAACTATTACATAATTACACTTCTTTTATATTTTATTGATGTTTGAGAATTATAGTTTAAGTATCTATCAGTTTTAATTTCTTTTCTATACCTATTTGTTTTAATTTTATTATTTTCGTCTGTCAAATTCGATGTTAGCAGGTTAGGTTTTGCGTCAGTCTGTGTCAAAACCTAACCTTATAGCTTCGAATTTGACATAGACTTACAGTGTCGCCAACTTATTATTCAGCAGTTGCCTAGCAACACTTTCCGGCCTAGTGATGAAATGTTCCACTTTCCGGACTCAAATTAATGACATAAAGTCGTATTTTATAGGTTATTACAGTGGTATCATGCAAACGGGTCTAGGACATCTCGGCGCGGGGCCAGCTCGGCGCCGGGACAACTCGGCGCTGAGCCATCTTGGCGCCAGCCAACTCGGCGCTAGGCCATCTCGGCGCCGAATTTAAATTCGCAAACTACAGTAACTACGTAAGAAAATTATTATAAACAAATAATCCATAAAGTGATCGCCAAAAAGCTGGCATCAAATGAAAAAAAAGTATTTAGAATTTCTTGGAAAATCAAACACTTGACGACCATAGGTGGTTGCAAAGTGATTACAAATGGGCCAAACAAAGGTTGTCACGTGACTTCCGTTATCAGTAAAATATAACATTTTTTAAAAATAATTACGAAACATGTATTTAATAGTCAAGGTAGAGACACATTTTACGAAAAAAAGTTTTCTGGCCTTGAGATTGTTCAGTCAGCTAAAACTAACACACTAAAAATCTCATGGAAATCTTGCTTAATTTCCGAAAAATAGAAAAACGCCATTTTCTAACTAAATAAAGTGCCTTTTATGTGACAAATATTTCTGTAATGTTTATTTCCCAAATCAACAATTTTATTTTTAACAAAGTTTTTTTATTATGAAATAAAAAACTTTGTTAAAAATATTTGTTTTTCCATAGCAGTCTTTGTTAAAAGTAAAATTCTTTGATATGGGACCTAAACATAGAAGAACACGTGAGAGATCAAAGTTGGCCGAAGATTTTGAAATTTGGTATAGGAGCGTAGATGTTGATTCTAAACAACTTTTGTTTGGCCCATCTGTAATCACTTTGCAACCACCTCTGGTCGTCAGTATTTGATTTTCCAAGAAATTCTAAATAATTTTTTTTCATTTGATGCCAGCTTGTTGGCGATCACTTTATTGATTATTTGTTTATAATAATTTTCTTATGTAGTGCACACTGTAGTTTGCGAATTTGAATTCGGCGCCGAGATGGCCTAGCGCCGAGTTGGCTGGCGCCAAGATGGCTCCGCGCCGAGTTGTCCCGGCGCTGAGCTGGCCCCGCGCCGAGATGGCGGCGCTGAGCTGGCCCCGCGCCGAGATGGCGGCGCCGAAGTGGCGGCGCCGAGTTGTCCGGCTTCGCATGCAAACGGTTTTGCATTCAAACGAACAGAAATGCATTCAAATCCGGTCTGTCAAGCTTTAAAAAAATTAAACACTTGTCTGAAACAGGAAGTGATTTAATTTTCATGTCTTGCAGTTCATCATTGTTAAATACATTTAAATGCGTTAGTAATTGAAGCAATCAAGATCGAGTAATTGAAGGAGTTCATATTAATTTATTAGTTGTATTGAGTATGTCAACAATTAGGGTGATCTTTGGGCCACTAAAACTTTGTTATTATTATTTTTAATAACAGCGATGTTTGTTTGTAAAAGCAATAATTCAATTAGTCCTTTGTTAATTGCTCGGCCATTGGTTGAGAAGCAGTTAGATTATTACAGTTCAGTTATGTGCGCTTAAGCATTGACAACCTTGTCTTCTTGCCCTTTTAAACAAAGTCATACCATTACGAAGGTTCTATAGAAAATTGTTCTTGCTCATTTATTTGTAAATTCAAATAAACTTTATCAGGTTTTTAACTTATCAAATTCGTAGGAATTTGTTTAAATATGTTTACGGAAATGATGTATGTTTTGCTGATTTTGTAGAAACAAATTTTGCTCTTTAATTGTCGTTATCAACAGTAAAAAAATTAAATTACATTACGAATTTGGTTCATATTGTTCATAAACACGCTTTAACGACGATCGATTTTGCTTTAACAAAGCCACCTTCGCGTTGCATCACCGAGCTTTACGGTAGGATGTTATAATAACCTCCGTAAGTGCGTAAAAGGAAGCAGTTGCTTAATTGCATCGTGTCACACTTCAAGCCACAGTAATTGGCGCACAATGGAACGAGATATTAGGGCGATAAAAGAAATTGCTTGTGTGGGATTGAGACTCGCTGCTGCATTATGCTTTGGAATTGCATTTCGCCGAGTTCGACACGCTCCATCTTAATGTGCCATTAATTGGACTTCGTCCACGCCCATCAGGCTTATCAGAGGCGTTGAACTCGCCGGAATGCAACACATTCCGAACCGCCACCATACTGATAAAATCCTTTCTTGCAGAAAACGCCGTTTGCCAGTAAAAACGCCAACAGCGAGCTGGGGAGGTTTTACCGCGAATGGCAGTCGGCACCCCCATTGAAGACGTTCACGGATGTGCCCACGCTCGCCGAGCAGGTGCACGACCTGACGAAACAGCTAGAGACGTTCGAGTCTGACATGTATAAGTACGACGATATGCTGCACTCACTATGTCAGTCTCCGAACAACAACTGAGCCGTTTTCCTGTCTAAAATTCGCGTAGTTCGTACAAGTTAGAGTTTGTACTTGTGATAATAAGAATTTTGTTCGCCAAATGTCGACGTTGCAGTAAGCTCAAGGATACTTTTTAGACACTGGCAGATTCTCCATGCCAAAGACTGATAAAAGATAAGGAACGACTGTTCGTAGACCTTGTACATAGCTGCGATCGAGCTAAATTGATATGAACTGTTACACTGAGTCATAATTTATTTATCAGTTACTAAATGTCTTGTTTTAACAGAACGTTACGGCAGTGTAACCGGTAGATATTAACTTATTTATTGTCACTTTAACATGTAGGGTGTTGAACTACCCATATCAGTAGGGATCGATCGATTTTAACAGTATATATCGGTCGATCTCTACGTATCAGTACCGTAGACAGAGCGATGCGAGTACTTGGAATTCCACCGCTTTGCAACGGGACCATTGAACTTTATTACTATAAGGAGCTATGTTTCATCGAATTATAAATTAGAGCTGTATAATAACATATAATGCATATATTAGGGTAAATTGTTGCCGTTATTTTTGTGGAGGAGGATCCCAATTCGGCAGGCATTTCATTTGTTTTCTGTACAATTTATTTTCGTCCTGTTCGTATTTTCAATGGCACTCGAGCTTTGTAGATTAAGCAATCATTGCAGCAGTGTATGTATATTTAAATCTGGCATCAAAGTCGATGGCTGTTGGGCAATAGGTGCAGGTGATAACACTTTATGTAACAAGGACACTTGTCTTTAGCTAAAGCATAATTGTTTCTAAGAAGTGCCTCTTTTGCTTTGATTCTAGTTAGTTTGTCAGTATTAGACCCGTGGATCCTTTCTCTAGTTTTATACCGTTATAAACTGGAACGGAACGTTTTGGCATGACTATCAGTTTGATTCAGTCAGTATTTTTGTATTAAACAAAATTATTAAGTAAAATTTCTGACGGTATAATGAAATTTGTATATATTATAAGTAAATTCAAGTTATTAAATAAAAGACGTCAAACCATCCGTGCCAAAACGCTCCGGACCGTAGCTAACCATCTTTATATTGGTGCGAGTGCATTGATACTGAAATGATGTGCCTGCATCTGTTTGTACTTGAAATTGGAATTCAACAAATGTAAGCCTTAACCTATTTATTGTAATGGCAGAAATGGTAGTTTTGCAGAATCCAACTTGAAATTTTCTACAGGAAACTTTGTAGGCTGAAAGGCACACTTCTGTTCATGTTTATTACGTATTTTAAAGCATATTCTGTTACTGCGCTTATCGTTTTATACGTGGTTGTTTCTACAATTTTGTATTTCTTACTTCAATCAAGAAATTATGCTGGTCATACAATAAATGTAATGCAGTGATTACCTCTGTGTTTTACTTGGTTAGTGAATAATTAGTGCCTTTATGAGGTTGTGCAGCAGGCTGGAAATGTTACCATGAGGTAAGTTCAATGAGATGCGAAGATTTGGAGTTAATAGAGTGTAAAGTGTAATTTTATAAGTTGTTCGTCATTTGTATTCGCAAATGCGCACAAACACTGTACACCAAAACATGTCCGTGAAATAGCAAAAATATCGTTGGGCACGATATATAAAATCACGGTACGGACATGTGTAAATGCGTTAAGGGTGAATTGATCCCTTCACTTCTTTCGTCTTATTTCCCTATAGTGTACTATGCATCCGACGAAAGAAGATCCCTGGTCATCAATGCTGTCTGTGTGGTATAAGATTAAAACATTCCTAGTCATCAGCATCCATAATTTGATAATTAATTGAGGTTGACAGAGTTGTCATACAATATACTTTTTGAGGTTAGGTATGCGGTTCTAGCTTTCTTTTGGCTTTTAATTAAAATTAAGACACAAGATTCTTTAACAATACTTATTTCATTTTTATTATTTAACAAATGAAATTGTTTGGATACAATAAGAATGAGTGAAGAGCAAGAAAATTATGGGCAAGAAAGTAGAAGAAAACCTAATTGAAAAAGAAATGACTTGGAGTGAAGGGAAAAGACCGCCAAAAATAAAAAAAGAATGGGCAAGGCGTTTATACGACGTATAAGGGAATGAAGTTATTTTAATTATTGGTAGAAAATTGTAAATTGTGTTATTTTAGTTAAGTTGTAGTTACTTGGTTATGTATTTATACGTTACACCTAACGGTAGAGAAGGTTTTTGATATTTTGATAATATACATATTATATAAATTAACTAATAAAATACTATTTACTATTATATAATAAAATAATAAAATACAATGGTAAATACAGTTTGGAAGTTTTTACACTTAAAATACCACGGTCCAATCAGAAATATTATCAAGCACCTAATTAGAATTAACATTGATATCACGTCAGAACAAGGATAGAAAACAAAAGTTACAATCAGTACATTCATATGGGATACTGAACGTACCGGAATTAAACGCAAAAAAAATGAAGTATTCGATGAGAACTGAAATCTACTTATTAATTACGAAGGGTGGGTTCTACGGTCTCTGCCAGTTTGGTTATAATGGTAGGAATAATTTTATTTATCATATTAACAATTTCCCTTGCCAATTTAGGCACTCACCAAGATCACCCTTCTTTAGGAGTTTGATAATCAGGCCGTCCTTCCACTCTGTAGGTATTGCTTCGGTGAATCTGAATAGCTCAGGTGGTATACTATCTGTTCCGGCTGTTTTCAAAGTTTTAGCTGGTTAATTTCTTTCTTAATTTCTTCAACAGTGGGATCATTTGAAGAATTTCTTAGATGTTGGTGTACAGCTCTTTGCTCACGATTGGTTCTCGTGCGTTGTTGAATTTCCCTGCTACTTGTGCTAGATGGGGAGGTAATCTATCTATTGCTTTTATCGCGTCTTGTAGCTCTCTTAGCTGTAGTACTGGACTCTCTGTATTCTTGTCTTAATCTTGCTAGCTACTAGTTGTACTCTGTAGCCTTTCTTCCTTTAACCTTTTTCCATGTTTTAATCTTAGACAATGTGTCTTCAGATTGTGCTTGAGTCTGGTGCTGGGTCTGTCATCGGTAGTCTCCGGACTTGCCTCGGGTTACACCGAATGAATGCGGCATTTGCTCCGCATCTTATGTTAAGGCTATTTCGTCTTTATTTGGCCATCAAAGCCTCGTTAAGTAAAAACAGGATAGTAGGTAAGGTTGACATTTGCGTAAGAGGGACTAGGTGTTGCACTTTAGTATTCCATTTTTAACCCCTTGCGATGCAATACTCTTATCAAAAGAGAAACTTTAAATGCAGAAAATGTCTTCTGAAAATATAAAGATGATGAAGTTGATAAACTTATGAGCAGCTCTCAAACAGAAATTACTAGGAAAACAAGAAACAATATTAGAAAAATCACAAGGAAATTAATGATGTCTATTGACCCAATAGTGTGAAAGCGGCATTGTTAAAGGACCACAGTTTCAAAATAACATCGAAAGAAAAGCAATTATCGTGGTATGGGTATACGGTAAGAATGAGGACTAACAGTCTACTTCAAACAGCAACACAACTACAGTAACAACACACAACACAACTAGAAACTAAAAGAACATAAATGTAGCAAAACAAACTATAAAATTCCAAAACGAAAAAAGTAAAAAAGAAGAAAAACATGGGTGGTGGTCTCACGTCTCAGCCTAAGCAGAGCTTGTGCGCCGAAATATCTGGATTCCAAACAGAAAGAGAAAGTGATAACGTCCAGAAAACTATGGTAATCCATGGATGGAAATACAGATGAAGAGTCATCTTGAACGTATCATAGTTCAGCGGAAAATACTACAAGCCTTGAATCCAGAAGTAGTTCTTTCAATATTAGCAAACTGGTCATACGTATGCTAACTTAAAAATTCCAGCCACATCATATGAAGTTATCTTATCTTCAAATCCTGAGTTGGTGATCTTGGATTTTAAAAAAGAATTACAATGGCGACTACACGTATTTTTAATGCAGCAAAAAATCTTACGTCATGGGGCTCTAATTTATGGGAGAAACTTCTATTTTTTCTGTACTTCTTGGAAATTTTGAAAATAGCAGTCGACTTCCGTTTTATTGAAAGCTGTTATCCTGTTTATGCTTAAGCCAAACCTTGTATGCAGTAATAGTAATAATTAATTTCATTAGGAGGGCCCCGCCAAGCCAGTGTGCAATGTGTGCACCGCACACGGGCGGCCAAATTCAGGGGCGGCCAAAAAGGTTTAAAAATTATATACAAATTACAAAAAAAAAAAAATGTACAATTTTTTTACTTTACAAATTTTAGAAGTTCAAAGATATGTACCTATATAGGTATAAAAAATGTTTATTGTGTAAATGAACACCTGATAATATGGTTACATGGATTATTGTTTATGTAAATTCTCGAAGTTAGTTTTTATTCCGTGGCGGCTAACTGTTAAAGGAAGTCAACTTGAAGGAACGCTTTCCATGCATCTTTATGCAATGATTACAAAAAAGCCGGATATTTATCAGAAGCAACAAAACGTGACTTTTCAGAAAACTGGCGGCTGGCGGCTTTTATTGACTGTGAAACATATCGTATTTATGAAGTAGGTATTTATATTATTTTTGATCGGGGTGTCGGCGATCTCTTTTGTCGGTAAGTACCTAATTGTTTAAAGCTGATTTTAAGAAATATAATGTTATATGATGCAGTGCAGTCTTTAGGCACGGGCCAGGCGGGCCCGGGCCCGGGGCCCCCGACAGGCGCATTGATCAACTAATAATTCTGTAATTCACTAAATATTTTGTAAAAAAATAAAAATTAAAGTTGTGTATTCATTTGATAAATTTAAAGTGGAAGTGTTTATCCCAATTATCGACTCATTGATAACTTAACTACAGCAGAGATCTGCTGCATATATCAAAGTAAACAATCGGTGTGGCTGTTTATCAACTAAGAACCATTAGTCCAAATGTGTTGCACGATAGCTGTAAAAAGTTTGCTGAATATTATCACCTTGCTATAAATGGAGAAGAATTAGAAACGGAATGTATTCATTTAGCGCTGTATTTAGGAACTAACGATGTATATAAAACTAAACAAATTGATAACTCGCTACTGTTTAACATTTTAAGAACTGATAAATTAGAAGAAACATTTCCTAACGTTGCGTTATCACTTAGAATTTTCATGTCATTATTCATTAATGATCACTAATTGCAGTGGAGAACGTTCATTTTCGAAGTTAAGCAGGATAAAAAACGAACTTTGCAGTACTGTGCTACAAGAGAGGCTAAACTCTTTTATCATTAGGTAATGTGCATAGAAAGCGACATATTGTTGAATTTAAATTTTGAAGATATAATACAGGACTTTGCCAATACCAAATCGAGAAAAAAATCTTATTATTGTGTAGCAATAATTATGACATATTTCTTAATTTTTAGGATTCTTATGTTCTATTGTGTTTATATACATTTTATTAGAATTTTATATTCGTTTCAGTACATAGTTGTATAAAAATAAAAGCAGGTATATTAATAGCTATTTATGCAACAAGTGCTAAAAGTCAACGTTTATGCGCGAGACATGAAAATCATGAAACGAAGCCGAAGGCTGAGTTTCATAACATGTCTCGTGCATAAACTACTTTTAGCATGCGTTGCATACAATATTTTATCTACGACCTTCATTTTACCGTTATTAATCCATAATATCGATTTAACAAAGGTTTGCATCTACGACACTTCTAATTTATGTCATAATAAACAGTAGCCCATGCCGCGCGGGCGAATGTTTGCGAAGCCAGTACTGCAAGGTCAGTTACAGAATGTAATTATTAATACTCCACGTCTGACTGTATTTATTACATAACGCGTTAATTATTTCAAAAACACTTTACCTGTAAAGCAAGAAGTAACTAGAATAACGTTACAACTTCACTTCCAGTTCGAAATTGTAGTTTTGTAACCTCACTTCACTTTTAGCACATGGGTTAAAAGTAAACAGCTGATTTCTATAAACACGCTAAACTATAAAACGTCACTTTTAGTGAAACAAGCTAGCATTAAAAGGCCTACTTTTAGTAGTGGTCGTAGATAAAAATAATATTGTATTGTATTGAGTTACTTCCTTTCTAGAAGGGCCCCTTCATTACCTTGGGCCCGGGGCCTTAATCATATAAAAGACGGCACTGATATGATGCTTACATTAATGCTGTGGTAATATGGGTGCAATGATATTTACTTGG
Organism: Agriotes lineatus; assembly: GCA_940337035.1. NCBI lineage: Eukaryota > Metazoa > Arthropoda > Insecta > Coleoptera > Elateridae > Agriotes > Agriotes lineatus. Next base: position 39,499 of record CALNHX010002386.1, on the reverse strand, counting down.
TCATTTAATTTTTGAATTGGCTGCAGAGAAGATCGAGTAGAGAAAATTAATTTTGTTAGTGATTGTGTTTTGAAGAAAGTTGAAGAAAAGTTATAAATATGGTAAGTACCTACATACATATCAATCATATATCAATCAATACAGAGATAGTTACCTACATATTCTTAAATTGTATTAAGTAATAAAATTGTTATAATTTTTCTAGAACAGAAAAACTAAAAGGCTGTCGGGTTTTCAGTATCGAAAACAAAGTCTACAAAAAAAAAGAAGAAAAGAAAAAACTGGCCAATACTTTAGAAAAATATTTGAAGCCAGAAAATGTGTTAGCGGAAGCATTAGAATCAAGCTCTAGTTCTCTTTCCGGGCCACTTAATGAGCTCTGCGTCCAAGAAGTTGAAATGGAAATTATGAGGGAAGATTCCGAATCTGGGGAAGAGAAGGTGACTTCATCTGACTCGGAGTCTCCAAAACCAGAGAGAAGAGAAGTTGGTGACGCTGAAGAAGCCAGCACGTCATCCTCATCAAGGCTTTCTGAACTAAAGAAATTTGGCTGCTCATCAGATTCACAGCAGTCGCAGCAGGACAGCAACCTCAGATGATCCTGGAGAGTGGCCTGAGATAATATCAACAACATTAACAAAAATTTTAGTAGAAAGAGGGCCTGTTCAGGTAACGCAATCTAATTTCTCAACTAATGAAAATGGTCGAAGGTTTTCGAAAAAATATTTCTACCGTTCTCTTCCAAATGGAGAAGAAATTAATAGACCGTGGTTAGTTTATTCAATAAAAAATAATGCAGTTTATTGTTTTTGTTGTACAATATTTGGCAAAATTAAAAACAATTTTTCGCAAAAGGAAGGTGTTTCTGACTGGCAGCATTTGTCACTATCGATTTCAAGGCACGAAAAAAGTGATACAATGCAAATGTTAAAAATCAGTTAGAACTTATAAAATCGTTATCAAAAGAACAAACTGTAAACCAGACGCAACTACATTTGTTGAATGCAGAAGCAAAGCACTGGCATGCTGTGATTGAGAGAATAATTTTAATAATACAATATTTGTCACGACAGTGTCTTGCTTTACGCGGGCAATCTAATAAATTATTTGAAAGCAATAACGGTAATTTTTTAAAAGCTGTTGAGATGATCTCAAAATTTGATTCTGTTATTTCAGAACATGTGCTTCGGACTCAAAAGTCACAAAAAGATGAAACACGAATGGTAAATTATTTAGGGGACAAAATTCAGAATGAAATAATAGATGTCATTGGTAACAAAATTAGAAATAATATTTTGGATTTAATTAGAAAATGTAAATACTATTCTATCATTCTTGACTGTACACCGGATATTAGTCATATCGAAAAAATGACTATAATTTTTAGATTTACAATGTTGAATGAGTCCTCAAAAAAAATTGAAATACGCGAGCATTTTATAGAATTTTGTCCTATTAATGGTTCAACTGGAGTGGGTTAAGTGAATTTTTAATGAATTTTCTTTCAAAGTTGAATTTAAATATTTACGACATGCGTGGCCAAGGGTACGATAATGGGGCAAATATGCGTGGAAAACATAATGATTTGCAAAAAAAAATTTTAGAAATAAATCCGCGAGCATTTTTTGTGCCGTGCACAGCCCATACATTAAATTTAGTAGTGAACGATGCTGCTCAAGTTTCTTTTGAGACTTCTGGTTATTTTGATATAGTTCAAGAATTATTTGTTTTTTTTTCTGCGTCGGTAAAAAGATGGTCAATTCTGAAAAAACAACAAATTTAAATTTAAAACCACTTAGTGGTACACGGTGGTCTAGTAGAATAGACGCTGTGAAGCCCCTGCGTTACCAAATTGGGCAAATATATGATGCATTGGTAGAAGTAATTGAAGATCGTTTATCCGTACAAGACCACAGTGCTTCACATCAAGCCAAATCTTTGGCATTAAAAATTCAGAGTTATAAATTTTTGTGCTCAACAATTATTTGGTACAATATTTTAATCAAAATTAATGTTTTGAGCACGATGATGCAAAATCCTACTATAAATATAAAAACTTGCTTAGAGCATTTTAAAAATTTGTTAGATTTTTTCTTAGCTCTTCGATCAGATGAAGAATTCAATAATGTTCTTACTGACGCTAATACACTTGTGGATGATCTCGGAATTGAACCTAATTTCCCTGCTGTTCAGTCTGTTAGACCACGAAGAAAACCCAGACAATTTGATTATGAATACAGTGATGAACCAATTATTGATCCAAAAAATTATTATAAAGTTAATGTTTATTTTAATATATTAGATCAAACTTTATTGTCTTTAAGAGACAGATTTGAGAGAATAACAAGATATAATACTATGTTTGGATTTCTCTATAATATGTTTGATTTAACGGAAAACGAGCTATTACAATGTTGTAAAGATTTACATCTTCATCTAACTGATGATTCTAGAAAGGAATCAGATGTAGATGGAATAGAATTATTTGAAGAGATAAAATCTTTAAAATTACATCTTAAACCTACTTCAGCTGAAAAGCATCAGTTAGAGCCCCAGTCCATGCTTGAATATATTTTTGAAAATCAGCTCATAGCATCATTTCCAAATATGTCAATAGCTCTTAGAATATTACTCACGTTACCAGTTTCAGTTGCGTCGGGTGAGAGATCTTTCTCCAAACTTGAAAATTGAAAAAAATTGAAGTTTATTGTCATGAATTCATTCTCAGCCCATAATAGCTATTTATGCAACAAGTGCTAAAAGTTGACGTTTATGCATGAGACGTGAAAATTATGAAACGAAGCCGAAGGCTGAGTTTCATAACATGTCTCGTGCGTAAACGACTTTTAGCACGCGTTGCATACAATATTTTATCTACGACCTTAATTTTACCGTTATTAATCCATAAATATCGATTTAACAAAGATTTGCATCTACGATAGTTATAATTTGTGTCATAATAAACAGTAGGCCATGCCGCACGGGCGAATGTTTGCGAAGCTAGTACGTTCAAGATCAGTTACGAAAGGTAATTATTTCAAAAACACTACCTGTAATGCAAGAAGCAACTAGAATAACTTTACAACTTCACTTCCAGTTCGAAATTGTAGTTTTATAACCTCACTTCACTTTTAGCACATGGGCTAAAAGTAAACAGCTGATTTCTTTAAACACGGTAAACTATAAAACGTCACTTTTAGTGAAACAAGCTAGCGCTAAAAGCCCTTGTTTTAGTAGTAGTCGTAGATAAACAGCTATTCTGATGTACAGAGTGGTACTTTGTCTTCCGATATTCGATATTTTGTACCGGTATTCCAATAAGCGATACAATACGATACGATTTATTTTTGGTCAGTATCGTCAGGACCAATCCAAGGTTTTTGCCATCTGGGTTCCAATAACCCGACCTTGGGTAATAAATTATTTTTTTAAAATTTTCAACATAAAAATTAAAACAATCTCAATGAGGTTGTTTGATATTTATATTTAGTGTTCTATGGAAGTAAGGACGAGATGGTCGAACGTCGATAACTTTCAATAAGTAATTTTCAGCTACTAGAAACTGGAGAATAAAAATCAAAACAAAATGATTTTGTTGATCTAAAATCTTCCCGTTTAACATGTGTATGTACTACACACTTCCAGTTTCAGTTACTATAGCAAAATCGTAATTGATACATTCTAAGGAGAATGACTAATTCTGGCGGACTAGAGCTCTCATGTATCCCAACAAATTTTATGATAATGATTAAATATCCAATAAAAACTTCATTATTCAGCTTAAATATTTATAACATGCTACTTTATGCAATTGTAGTGTTTATATGCGTTTATCAAACTAAACTTTGTTGGAAAATATGAATGCGTTTCAGTCATTATTTTCATGTTTCTTCTTAAGTTTTTAAGTGTTTATAAAAGTTAGTATGCTATTTAATAGATGTATTTCTCTTACTGAATTTGTAATTATTTGTTGTTGATTTTTTTATTGTTACTGCTGCTATTATTGCTACAGTTCTATTTGCTGTACTAGGACTCAAAGGTTCGTATAAATAAACCTAGAAAATATCCTGGATCGAATGTGTACCTGTATTTGATGTACCTGTACTTTTGTATACGATACTGCTCCGAACCTATAGTTTTAAATCGATACGATACGATACAATTGTACCGGTACTTTTTGGTGTATCGAACAACCCTAGCAAGAAGCATAATTAGAGGGATAAAGGCTAGCATAAGAAAAGCAGGTTTGAAAAGGATTGAATTTGTAGTTGGAGTAAAATAAAGATTTAAGATGACTAATATAATATAAGTAATATGATAAGTTCGAGCATATTTGAAACCGGACCAAATTTAAGTAAACAATGCAAAAGGTTGGTTATGTACATAATGAATATGAGCGTAGAGTTATTAATAAACGTACGGGTCAGTGAAAAGCAAGCAAGCTGAAAGGTAGATGGAAATCAAAGCAAGATAAGATAGAATTTGCAAAGAGCAATGCAGAACGAGGGCAACTGAAATGAAGAATAATTTGTGACGTGGTGAAAATTGAACTTAAGTGCCAGTGCAATTTAAAACTGAGTGTTCATAGCAGAACACTGATAAATAACAGTTTATGTGACAAGAAAGGACAATTTTTATGTATAAGAAATAAAGACAATTTCTAGTATTAAGCAACAAACATGTTAATCAAATTTGATCTTTTTATGTGAAATTGTAACCAAAACTTGTTTCCTTTGAACAATATTAGATCGCGGTTACTAGGTAACGCGATGCTTTTTGGTTAAGAAAAATAGAAAATAATTTCTGTAATGTCAACTTGTGGGCAAATGATGCTCCTGATTTTTGGTGTTTTTATATAATAAAAGTTATTTGCAAAGTCTAAAAAGTGTACAAAGTTATTCTACAAGTCACCGGCCATAAGTGGAAGTGTTATTAAAAGTTTCTGCACCGAAACAATTTGTAAAACTGTGCAAGCCAAGATCGGCGTGGGTTCAGCTCCGACAACCTGGAAATTTCAAACTGCGATACCAGTCCATTCCAACATCAGAAGCCAGAGATCTCAAGTCCTACAGGTCGGGAAAAGGTGTAACAACATCCTAGAAGAAGATTTGGTGCCAATCAGGAGACTTCCAGCAAATAAGGGCGTTGGCGTCAGCCGCAGGAGTTCCAGAGGCGAGGTCAGCGATATTTTAAAAGTTACAATTTGGCAGATTTTTATGTGGTTGGAGTCCAGAAAGCCAGTGAACTTCCAGAACACACCTTGTTGAAGGGATTCATCGTGTTTCGGAGCATCCAGATACGTTCAAGTTCCAGAAAATCCCGTGGCGTCACTAGAAAATGCGATTTATGCCAGGATTTGCAGTTTTCACAGGAAGTCAAGACAAAAGATAGTAGCGCGTCATTTTTAAGTCAAAACCTGAAACAAAACCAAGCATGTTGCTAGGCGGGAGATTCGATTCAGTTTACCTGTGGTTTCCTTGTAAATTTTGCTTTTGAATATCAAAATAAAAGGCTCTATGCACCTGCGGACCTTTTGTGGTGTAAGTCAATTTTGTGAGGTTATAAATTATTTAAGCGAGTAGCGCAGTTGTACTGAAATTTTGAGTATTTGAACTACTCTGAGTTAAATATTCTACAGAATTCTTATAATATAAAATTCAAATTTGAACGTAACCTGAGATATCAGTCTTGGGTTTTGCCAGAGCAAGCCCATAGGATTATTGCAATTTGATAATAGTTATTTATGTATTAAGGACGTAATCAATAGATTATAGCACGAGAGCTATAATCGTGATTAGGCACGTGGTACATACAACGTTTTATTTCATTTTAGTCCTCAAAATGGACAAAATTCGAGGATTCAGTAGTTTGACTACAGACTACTGCGTCATCGTTGTGCTGCCGCTGTGCAATTCTGTTGTGCTATAGTTTCTATGCAGATTGTTGGTGTTGCTATACTACATTGTGGGTGCTTGTTATACTACTTAGCAACTTTATAAGTCCTAGGGCTATAAAAGCCATTTTACGCCCCCTATCGAAAAAATGGTAATGATTATACAGGGGGATCATTTTTGAAGACCTCTAGCGGCTAAACGAAGCAACTTTGAATAGAGGTAAGTTGGGTTAAATTGTCCTATTTTGACCTCAGGAATATGTGTTATTATTTTGTACAGACCTTTCGGGGACACCCTGTATATCAAATGAAAAGGATCTCTGAAACAGTGCAGTCCTGTGGAGGGATGGAGTAATGAGTCCCTTATTTCTAATATTTAAATTGTGAACATCAGTTCTGAAAGATATCCGTCTATATAAATACAGTGGACGCTTAGACGTAACTATTTTATGAAATAGGAATGCGGTTTGAAGCATAAAGCGATTTCTCATGTTAAGCCACTTTAATACATGAAGTTTGTATGATACATGATCGTATTTTCGCAAACCAAAGATAAAACGAATACAGGAATTTTGCACTTTTTGAATTCGAATTTGGTCATGGCTATCAAGGAAAGGACTGTAAACAGGAGAACAATATGAAAAATGTGACAGAGTTACTGTATTACACAGGTTGGTTTTTATATTTTTGGGCAAGTAATTCCTATGAGGATACAAAACTTTCAATTTCGCATAAGCACGCTGTCGCTGTATATAAGAATTTATTTGTCCTTTAAATTTGAAACTGTTATCCATAACGCTATTTTTTCACAATTAACATACAAATCAATTAAATCGTGTGCTCTTGTAACATCGTTTTTGTTACCAAATAGAAGTGCAGTAGTTTTACTAGAATTCAGTATTAAACAATGACTACGGGATATATTACTAATTTGATGTAAATCATTATTAATAAGTGTAAGAGCTCGATGCAGGTTTTCAAATTTAAAGGAATAACGAATCTGCGTGTCGTCAGCATACATATCTAAATCACAGTGTTTTACACATTTGACTATTCGAGATGAATAAATAATAAAAAGTAGGGGGCCAAGAATGGACCCTTGCGGAACAACGGAAGACAAAGTTAGTGGACTTGAAATATTATACGAAATTTTAACGGATTGGCTTCAGTTTGTTAAAGAGTTATTTATAAATTCAACTGCATCAGGAGCTAAGCCTATATAATGAAGTATAGATAGTAAAAGACAATGACTTATTGTATCAAACGCTTTAGTAAAATATAGTAAAATTAGGATAGTCATTTTCCCTGAGTCAGTTGCTCTTAAAATGTTGTCGGTGACATTTAACAAGGTAGATGTGCAACTATGATTCCATTCTGGAATTAATCCGTACACTAGTAAGTGTTCACGTAATTGAGCATTCGTGATTTTTTCTAGTGTAGCGTACCACGGTAATTGACTTAAAAACGCCTGTCGTGCAAGGGATGGTCATAAATCTACCCAAACGTGACACTAAGTGCAATTCTAAATCAACTGAAACTTGACATTAAGCGCAGTTCCAAATTTGTAAACGTCAGTGCTATCTAAAACGTGAGTGACGAATGATCTATAAACGTCAGTGCGACATATGCGAACAAAAAGTGTTAGAACCCAAAGGTGATTTGTGTCTCCATCAAACAATGCGGACTAACCCGTCAAAAACGTCAAAGTATAAATTCGAAAAACAGCACGACGGATGTCACAAGCGTAGGAGCACCCAATGGCAAAAGGAAGGGTTACGTAAATATCCTTGTGACCCAAATTCCAGGCAGACAGCAATGACCAACCCTGGCCACAATAGAGTAATACATTCTTGAATATGAAAGAAGACCATGCAATTTTATTATCGGAGGTAGCATCCCAAACTTGTCTGTCATAATAGAGCGAAGGGTGCTATTGTACCCGAAAGAATGGACGGGGCTCCTTCAATTCAAACCGTGGTTATATAAACTGGAGTAGCCTAGTTTTCGACATCAGTCGTCCCAGATCAGTGCGATCGCCTCAAGTATTTGTATTTTGTATTTGCATTTGTGTAATATTAACGAATGTGTACGTGTGTATATTTGTTTATTTCTTTCAATTAAAAATAAAAGAAGGTTATGGTTTTCCATAAACGTGTGTATTTTACTGAACTAAATTCTATAGTACAAATTGCTACGCATCAAATAAATTGGTAAATAGTAACCAATCTAGCACTTTATAAATAACAGGCAGAATGCTAATTGGCCGAAGATCTTTATAAGTATCGGGTTGATCGCATTTAGGTAAGGGCACAACTAGTGCTTTCTTCCACGCTTCAGGAAAAACATTCTCTAATATGCAGCTATTTACGATGTGCGTTATATATTTTAATAAAAAGGAAAGACAGAGTGCGATCATTTTAATATTTATACCATCAATTCCGTAAGAACTTGATTTTATTTCACTTAATTTTCGATTGAAACCGTCCTAAAATAGAAACTATTTTTGATATTGTTAGCCGTATTAGAATTATAATAGTTAATCAAATTTGGATCGCAACTCTGCTTAGGAGTACTATTTATAAAATAGTTGTTTATTTCATTTACATTACCTATAGTCCACTGCACTTAGGCCGAAACTACGGAATAATTCATATAGAAGCAAAGAAGGTTTTTTCAGGTGTGTTTCGGTGTCCTGAACAGAAGTAGCAAAAGTCCTGAGGATGGGGTTGTACGCATAAAATTTGGCAACGCTGAAATTGGGCTCAAAAATCATTTTTTGCGAATATCTTGGTATCTATTGACTCTACGATAAAAATAAATCAGAGCGAAAATAAAGATAAGGAAATTGTCTAAAAAAAAGGCAGAGGGTCATTTTCTCATGAAGGCAATTTTTTTGTCAAAATCCTGGATTGAATGTGAATGTGACATTTAGGTAATTAAAGTACTCTATTCCACACCACCCTTGAGGTTGAGTACTAGGTGCGTTTTTGTTTCATGTTTTATCCCCTGTGGGCCTACTCCACGACTGTAATACTTGTATAAATGTTGTAAAATTATTAATTTTGCTTTTCATCATTTATTCGTTCTATAAATTCACTATATGTATTGTTCGAGGGAATCTGTTGGGTCAATCTCAAAACTTTGATTTTCTGCATCACTGATGGTTTCTTTTTCTAACGAGTTTTCAATTGATTCAGTATTTAAGCAAGTTGCCGCAAACTGGTGAGCAGCAAAGCCCCAACCTTCGACAGCCACATAATGCTTCACAACCTTTCGAACAATTGCAAAAAATCATGTTCAAAAGGCAATCAAACTCAGGAGGTTGGCATGTTGTTCTTGGCCACAATATATTTTCTTTTGACATAGTAAACACGTAATAAATGCTGTTGAGCTGCGTCAAGAGTGGGTGGTAATAAATTCAATTTCACTGGTCTGCTTCTGCTCACAGCTTTAATCAAGCTAGAATAGCGATAGTTATTGATAGATACTTCTTTAGCGGAAGCACTATACTGCAATGGTATGTCTAATTAGTGTTGTAATATGTTATTAATTTTATTTTTTTTAAATAAGGGTACCACTCAAATATTTTTCGTATTCGTGTGATCAAATCTTAGGTTGATTAAAAGTTACTTGTAAATTGATAGATAAAAATAAATAGTTGTATGCCCTTTATAATATTTTATTTATCTGCAATTAATCCAATAATACGCTAGTTCAAATCGATAAAGCACAGACACATCTCGGTTGGGTGTACCCTGAATGCATAATTTATTAAAATTATTAAATACGGATCTGTCTCCGCATACGCTTAACTGCGCACAATCGAAAACTGAAATTGGGTCAAATATAAGCCAAGATGGACGCCGTTTGCAAGATCGCGTCAAATTGAATAAACAAAGCAAGCGAAATCGATCTATTGGTAACTATTTAAATTAGTTGGTTTTCGCGGCATTAATCCTCATTGCTTTCCAGCATTTGTTTGTGGGGCCCGCTTCTATCTCCCAATTGTGTTTTTTGGCGTCGGTCTGAATCTCACCAACGGATAACCTCAAATAATGGAGTTTGGACTTTTTGGCATACTGGAATCACTCGTACGGCGATGGAACTGGCCTGGATTGCCTTGAGTATTGCTCTTCTTATGCATGCATGTATTTAGCGGCGTTCACTTAATTAGTTTTAGAATGAACAGTACCTGCACTTAGAGATGTTAAAAACTGTTCTTTTACCGGAACAGTGACAACCTGTTCTTGCTCCGCCTGCGGAACAGTGATAAATACATGTTCATTTTCGGAACAGTCTCAATATGTGATCTAAACATCAGTGCGCATCTCGCAATCGCCGAATCCAATGCAAGTGCTCGTCGCGGAAGTCGGAACAGGAGCGGAAACGAGAGCTACAGCGAATAAAAAGAGGAAAAGATCAACAGGGCGACACCGCAGCCTTGTGCTTTATGTTTAACGTGCAGACGTTTAGCACAGCAGTAACCGTCTTATCTCTATTCTGTTATGCTATCCATAAATCATAAATCAATTGTTAATTTGTAATATTGTCGCATCAAATATCAAAATAAAATACTTTTAGAACCTGTTTTATTTTATAATATTTATTTGTTTTTTTAATTCTCCCTTGCAATTTCAGCATGTGCCAGTGCCATACAGTATGCAGTTATAGCTCGCATTTCGCATGTAATTGTTTATTTGTTTATGTCAGTGTTAAGTTAATCTTATGTAGCTGGTGGATGTTTGATGTTTGGTTACTGTTAACAGATAAGTTATTTTACTTCAAAAACGCGTTCTCGATGAACACTGAACAGCGAGTCTGACTTCAACTTGCAACTCGCAACTCGCAAGTCGCAACTGCGACGTAATCCGATCGACGCGACATCGCGTTTTCAGAATCCCACTACTGTTCCGAAAAAGAGCAGTCTGTATTACAGATTTGGAACAGGTTGCTCTTGCTCCGAGAGCGGAACAGTGATAAAAGAACAGGTTTTAAAAGAATATCACATCTCTACCTGCACTAGTCGTTCTCAAATCGGAGGGTTCGTAGCTGCTCTGACCTTGTTGCGGGGCTGCTATGGGTCGAATCCTGCTGTTGGGGCACGGGCATGTACCCCACCGGATGCTGAGTGACACTGATGTCTTCCCCAATGGGCTGGCTGGACTGGTCAACCTTCTCGTGGCTCTCGGAACTTGGTCGCTTCGGATCGAGGTTATGTTACACAGTATCGGAGACCTCAACAATTTTTGGTGGCGGATATTGATAAAAATGATACCACATGGACACAAAAATTTACTCAACACACTGGTAAAGTTTCAGACTTGTATCTTTATTTTTACTATAAGAAATTTTGTTTTTAATACAGAGCACAATTTCACAAGTCAATCAATTAATTTATTCATTTGTCTTCTTTTTTGTTATAAACAAAAGCTAGTTAGTTTCAAATTAATTACGGATGTTAACATGGTTCAAAATACTGACTTTTAACAATTAAATTCTACTTAAAGCTAGGATTTTGTACACTAATATTACATCTAAAATAATTGTTTACATTTATACCAATTTTGCGTGTCTATTTGTCACTGCACGTTTTTTTAAATTTGCGTTTAAATATTCACATGTCACTGCACTGATTAGAGTATTTAATTCGCGCATTTCCTGCACTAGCGTTCTTTGAATTCACTGTTTTATTTCCTACACATTTTTAAGTTCATATGTTGTCTCCTTTTCTGCACTTTCTATAAGCCTTGCCTTTTCATTCTTACGGTTTCCTTCAAATGCTTTAATGCCTTCATTCTTATCTGCTCGTTGCATGTTTATAAGCTTATCTATCTTTCAATTACCTTTCTTATAAAACCCTGACTGGATTTCACTGTTAAACTGTACCTGAATTCTACGCTTCATTCCCTTGCGTTTGCGATCCATCTTGTAATTATTAAATTTCATTTGGCTTGGCATTTACTTTAGCACAAACCTAATCAATTAACTGAACTTACATTCAACTTAGATCCCTGTTCAAATTGAGCTTTGCTTATTGCGTTCATTAATTAATTATTCCGCAATTACTGGCATCTCATTACAAATGTATTCATTCTGGCAAATTCAAGTTTTAGTTTTGCAGTTATATAAAATATCTCACTCTGAGCTTTCATGAAATGTCCATTAATTTGGCAATGCTAACAGAGTTGATTGGTAGGGCTTAAAACCATAGCAATACATTGCGACGAAAAATTTGATTCCATTTGTAGAAATCAAGTCACGAGAAGTATCATTTTTATTGAAAACCACAACTGCAGTTTTCAAGTCTTGTCTTTTTTCAACAGTTTTAGAGCTGCAGTCTTGCCTTTATTAAAAAGAGCAGATGTCATACCACACTCAGAGAATGCGTGCAAAAATAATACATGATCTCGAATCTCATTGTGCTGATCGAAGCTTCGTGAAGAATACATTTTGATGCGACCTTTCCTCTGCCTGGTTTAAGAAGAAAAATGTCTTTGTCGATAGGTATCTGGGCCGTTAAAACTAGGAGAAGATCCACATCTTCCCCAACAACAACTGTGGTATTTTTATATGACTCCTTGAGTGCTGTTTCAATTATCAAAATGTCAGGATTATCTTCAGTATGTTCAACAATGAAACTATTAGTTATTAACAGAAATTCCAAGCACTCTCTTTGAATATTTACTGTAATTTTTGACGTTTAATAAAGCTTATGTCTTGTTTGAGGTTAAGTTATTAAATTGACAAGTGGCTGTTAACCAAAGTTTGAATCTAAAACAGAAATTCCATGGCACTCTCTGTCCCATTTTTAAATGAGCTTATGGTACTTGTAGGCCAGACGCTAGAGAACAAAAAAAAACGTGTTCCGGAAATAATTAGAGGAAAGCTGGAAATGGATTTAATCGCTTTATTTAGGGTCTAGAATGAACATATTAATTTTTCCCCTTCGAAATACCTGAGCGTTGGCTGCCATATTGGAAAAAGGAGCAAACTTGGAGTTTTTCGCCAATATCTTCGTTTATGTTAGCCTGAAAATAAAAATACCTATGACTAATATTAAAGATAATTGAAGTCTCTACAAAAATGGTCTTTTGTACGTTTTTGCTAAGACTTATAGTTTGGAAGCAATATCCGTGAAAAGTGTATTATTTTTGTTTTCTATGTATATCTATAAGACTAATATTTTAACAAAAAATACAAATTTTTCAGTGAATATATCAATATTTCTTTCCACTTCACAGTTTTTTTGTTCCTTTTCCACACCACCATCAGTTCTTCTAAGTAAATTTCCTTTGTTTCGAAGTTGATGATTGGCAGAGTTCTTTCTCTTGATCGGTCTTCTAACTTTTGCCATATTGCTAGTGTATTTGTTAACTCGTAAGTAATTTCACCGTCGTAGGATATGAAATGCTCCAATTGAATGTCAGTTTCGGTGTCATCACTGAGTTCATCTAAAATGTTGTCGATATTTGTACATGATTGTCCCCGGCAATTGTAACAAATGGCAGAACATTGAAACCCCCTAGGGTTGCCAACACTGTCATTTTGACCCGAAGACTTCGGGTTTGGCAATCATTCTTCGGGCTTCGGATTTTCAATAAAATTCTTCAGGTTAACTAAAGGTTCATACAACATGCATTGCGAAAAAAATTACTCCTCTGTAAAAGTTCCGCAGCGGAAGGGATTCGTAGAAAGTGCCCAAAGAGACAAAAAATATGATTGTAGGAAATAATATTTATTTTTTTTTCAGAAAAATATAGTTTCATAATAGTTTACGTAACTTCTAAGATGGATTTTACAAGTTTTATTTTATGGAATATAAAAAGTAGTTTTGTTCTTTAATTCCTGATTTTCAAAGGCCAAGAATCATGCTATGTGTAACGGGCCAGCTGGATCCCTCACCGATAACGTTTATTTTCATGCTTAAATATAGAAGCCAAGTTGTATTTCTTATGTTTTATTATTAGATTTAGTACTTTATTTTATTTAACCAAATGTTCGCAAAGCCGGCTCTATGCCGAACGTGTATTGTGAATTTCGGTTTTCGTGATTGCAGCAAGAAACACGATGTACACGGGATGCGGGGATTGCAACTCATGTAAATTTAACAAATAATACGCCAAATACTCTTCTGAGAGCTGCACGGATTTGTTCGACTCGAAAGTATAGTACCTGAATTCGTCCAGAATGATATAAGATAATTCGAAGCCACCTGAAAGAGCCTGGTAGCAAACGTTTGCTGCAAACAGTGTTAAAGTGCAGCGAGCCCGCGTTTGTAAATTCCTAAAACGCATTTTCCGTATGTGCATGTATGTACACCCGTTGTGCTATATTTGAAGACTCATTTAAAGCATTCATTTTAAGAGGCGCTACTTAAATGTCCTTACAAGGGTTGCACGCGATCGTGGGTTTCCAGAATTATATACGCCAGGAGCGGGCGATGCAATCGATGTATGCCATTTCCAAGGGTATGCAGTAGCCAGTTCCAAGTTTTAATTTCACCGTAATAAGTTTGCGTTTGACTGCGACCTTTTTCAAAAGCGAAGGAATGTGTTTTATCAGCGAGTAATATGTGTGTAGCTTGCACGTGAATTTAAACAGGACCGGACTCAAATAAGTATTAGCTTCAGGCAATTTTGACGTTTTTGGTAGACATTTTGACATTTTCGTTCTTTTAAAAAACAATTAATTTAATGTTCTTTTTGATGATGTTTTACGTGTGCAGTATGCCAGCAAGTAGCCTTAAGCTATATCGCACGTAGGTTGGTTGAAAATTTTATTCTATTTTGTTTTATTTCTTTTGCGTTTTTAAATGTATCTTCTTTGTGTCTTTTATGTGTTTTTATTTGTCTTTAAATCAATAAATATAGTAAACAAGTCGGATGTTCTTGTGCATTGTTTAAAGTTAGATTTTAGTGCGACCAACACTACAAGAGGGAATCAGATTCCTGTTCTGGCAGATGGTGATTTTTCATAAGTCACTGACTGAGATATTAGGAGAGTTTAACGTTCACTGAGCTAGCTGAGGGATAAAAGGGGCAAACAATTATTTAAATGTTAAGGGGTGCGGCGTAACTGGTTCCTTAGTTGAGGTAATCGGAAGAAGGCTGTCTTTGGTCTTCTTCTAACTCCAAACTAGCGGGGTTGTGTAGTTGCCGTATCACAGCTGGATTTGGTGGTACGTCCATAAGGAATGCTGACGTGCAGCTGCCTGAGTAGGTGGCAAAGAAGCCAGTTTGAAAGAAGATTTAGACAGGGACTTGGCAAAGAGTTGGAATCTCAGGTTATCTAACGGGTTTTGATCACTCTGGGCTGCCTAAAGAGCTGTAATAAACTGCTGTCCTGCGGCATCAATTCCATTTGGAGTCGCATCTGGGTCCTTGAAAATCTGCACGTATTCCATGTACTTTGACATGATCGAAGGGAACGTTTTGTTTTGATACCATACGACACGATGCAGAAGAAACCCACCATCCACAACGTGAATTCCATTTTTGAAATTTACTTCATCGAATATAGGAGAGAACAATTCATGAAAACAGATTTTCTTGTTTTTCGCATCCCTAATGCTTCGAAGAGAGAGAGTGGATATGGAGCCAATTCGAATACGAAGTATTGTTGTAATTCGTTATCAGATTTTTTAGCCGTAGAGATTCGTTGAAAGAGTAGCACAGGATCGATAGGAATATTCTCGTCGTATATTCGAATTTTGGAGTTAGCTGCTCGAAGAGGCATCACTCTCCCTTTTCGCTGAAACTTTATGTTATCGAATCTGCTGCTAACTATATTTGTCATTGAAGAGGTGCCAATCTCGTATGCTTTGTAGCAGTTAATTTTTTCGTCTCCTTGTACTCCTGTACTGATCGACATGATGTTGACTTCGACTGGAAAGGGATCGTGGGACAGGAACCAATCTGAAAACCTTGGACGGTCTGCGTCATCCCTTGATATACGCGAAACTCTAGCATCTACTTGTTTTTCTGTAGTAGCGAATGATACTCCGCAAAATTTCTCAATTTGTTCCGATACATCCAGGAGAATTGATGCTACAAGAATCCATTTGGTGAGCACACTATCTGTAATACCTCTTCCATGAGTCAAGCAACCGGTGCTCTTTATCGATCTCATGAGGGTTTGATCGATAGTCATATCCGACCATATCCCACACCAGAATTTCTCAGAGTGTCGGCTCGTAAAAAACCCACTCGATACAATTCGTTTGTAATCCAATGAAGACAGTCTGGATTCAAGATCAAACATATCCTGAAGGTATCAGTAAATGTGTTGTACAATGTACAGTCGTGTTGAAAAATGTGTAGCATACAGACTGGTATAAGTTTATTGGTAGTTGTGTTTTTACTCAACAAAGGAACAAAGGCTCACACTGTATTATTAATTAGGTCGACCTGGATGTATACTTTCAAAATATATGTATATAAAACATTTTTTTTGAACTTTGTGTAATGAATTCATACTCGCAAGCTCCGCACATAACCCGTCCAGCCACGCCACATAAAGTATAACTTTTGCTCCTAATAATACAATATACTATTATCTACTTCTATTGTATGTATAATGGCTGTGAATTATGATCCGACATAATAATTTGCTTTGCTTGACGCCACTTTGAGAGCGAACCCGTGAGCCGAATTGGCTGATTTTGGTGTCAATCGACTCAGGGCGACGCAAGTAAGCCAGTAGTAGGGTTTTCAAATTTTTATAAGTTACTTTTTTATGTGGATTTTCTAACCTCAAAATTAACTCGACACACAAAATGGATCACTCTTGTACAAATTGCATTAAATGAATTATTTCGCGCCCAAGTTGGGTGCAGAACGCTAGTTCATAATAATTCACTAGTTTGCAGCCAATCATAATAGTATATTAAAGTATGAGTGGATAACAAGGTCTTTAAAACACGCGCGAGTTTTAAAGACCAGTTATCCACGAATCTTTACGCTATTTTTTATTATAGCTGCAATACTGGAAATGAATTACGCACTAAAAACTTAGAAATTATTTTTGTCGTGATAAATCGAGAGGGCATAATAATATTGCTGTTTACGTTTTTGTCGCGTCCACGTCCGTTGTTGCATTCAGTCGTGTCAGCAAAATAAAGATAGCGATGAAGTTATAATGTTACCTATATACCTTGTTTCCTTGACAACCTTTAAAGCTCGGCGTGCTTTAATCGCCTGTTTTCGCACGCTCAGGCGTGCTTTAAACGGCGATTCTGATGCAGGTATAATATGAAATTCTGTTTTCATTATTAAATAGGTTGTAGACAATTACAATAGTATATTATGATACTAGTGTATAAGTACGCCTTTAAAGCACGTGCGACGAGTCGCTAGTGCTTTAATGGCACTTATACACGTGTATCATACGCTATTTTTTTACGATCGTAACAGAAATATAAAAACTTAGTTCGGTGACACTTCATCCGTCACATTGTGCTAGATATTCTGGGTTATGTTGACAGTCAAACTTACGGCAAAGCGTGTTTTAATTTAGTATTAAAAAACGCCTCCAATGGCAACGTGCGAAAAAGACGTATTTCGGGCGCGAATATTAAGAGTGCTACAAACGTCGCTTTTGACACTAGAAACAGTGCAAAAAGTTGTCATTTTGACACGATCGTAGAAAATAGTAATTTACGATACAAGTGCGTAAAGCTACTCTTTAGTCACGAGTGGGGTAGAGTTAAAACGCGAGTGAGCGAGCGTTTTAAGCCCCGCGAGTGACTAATGTATTTACGCATGTGTATCGTACAATATTTTATCTACGATAGAATCTAGAAAACACGGTAAATATAAAAAAGAAATAAATGTAAATTAGGATTACCATCAACCGGTCGTAATTTTGAGTGTTTTAAAAATTTTAAAACACGTTGTTACTGACAACGTGCCTAATGAAGTCTTTTAAATACGTTACCACTGACGACGTAAACTAATGAAAACATGTTATTAAACAGTCGTTTTACAAACCTAAAACTGCCAACTAAAAGTCAATTTTACAGACTGTCGTAGATAATAGTTATTTGTTTCATTAGTACAAAAAATGCGTCCCGAAAACGCATTTTTTGTGAGAATGAAACATACTATTTTTTCTCCAACTACTCATAAATTCGGTAATACGACTTATTGTTTAGAATTAAACTGTCATGGAGCAAATAAACAATTACTATACGGGGAAATTTAACAACAACGACGGTAATTGCCGAATATTGACGAAGCGTTGGTGTTTTATTTAAAATTTACCATGTAAAACCCTATCTTGCGTCTATTTTTGTACTAGTGCAAATATGAATCGGAAAGTGTACAGTTGCCAAGGTAATTGGTGAACATCCCGAAATGACTTACTTTTTATATAAAATTATTCATCAATATGGCGTCTTATTCGTGTGGTTGGAGAAAAAAATCATTCTGATTATCAAATGACTTTTGCAGTTGACACAAATGTCATAACGGAAATATGAACACAAAACTCCTATTGCATAGGAGTACAGGCCATTCAGTACACACAAAAACATTTAATTTTTTTTAAGTTGGCATATACGTAAAATTTTTGTGCTAGGGATTCTGTATTTTATGTTTTTAGGTTTCCAACACCTGCATAAAGGGGAGTTTGAATTTAAAAATGACAATTAATAAATCTCATTATTTCAGTGTCATAGTACATACCTATTATTCTGGAAATTCTTGCCTGAACTTTTATAAAATGTAATTAAAATACCTATTAATAAATGCTACATCATTAGTATCCAACACAGTATTTCTTTAACATCCTTAAAAGTAGTTATGACAGATGTTAATTAAATGTTACACTCTTAACATATTTGTTTTAGAAACTTTTTGTAAGTATATTCCTAGACAAAAGATGAATTTTGGAAGTACACTCTTGAAATTTTAGAAATCAAAGGCCACTTTGTGTTTTTATGTTTAGTGAACGGACTATAGATAAAATATCGTATTACATTCGCGATTATGGCCATTATCCACTCAGATGATTTGTGCCACTCGCCTTCGGCTCGTGGTTCAAATGTCATATTCGTGAATAATGGCTGTCATAGTCAGGCATATAATAATATACTAATTTTCAACCATTTTATGCGCCCGTGTGATAAAACGGCTACAAATTAAATATTTTCTTCGAATATGACCTTTCACTCGATTTTTTGACATAAACGATCGCCTCTATATTTTTCTTAGACAATTTCCCTACCTTTATTTTTGCTCTGATGTATTTTAATCGTAGGGTCGATGGAAAATTCTATGAACAGCACGAAGGAACAGCAATGGGAAACAGCCTTTCCCCTTTCGATGTCAACCTTTTTATGACAAAATTCGAAACTGAATTTAAGAATAACACCGTGTATTTCCCAAAGATTTGGTTTAGGTATGTGGACGAAATTTCTGCTGTTTTTGATTTATCTAAATCAGTTAAATTCCAAATTTCCTAGCATAAAATTCACATATGAAATGGAAAATAAAGGACAACTGCCATTTCTAGATACCTTAGTAATAAGAAATATAAATAAGTTGGAATTCGATGTTTATAGAAAAGAAACCAATGTAAACAGATTCATTTTAGCGGATTCAAATCATTGTTTTCAACACAAAATGGCTGCTCTACATTTCTTAGTGCATAGGCTGTTAACTTTTCCTTTAAACAAAGATCGATATACCACTGAACTTCAGACCATAAAAAGCATCGCTGTATACAATGGTTTCTCTTCTAAAATTATCGATAATTTGATTAGGAAACAAAAAAGCAAAATTGCACATTCTTAAAGAATCGGGCCATAAAGTTGTGTATGGTTCGAACAACAATATTAGAAATTTGTTGGGAAATCCAAAAGACAAACTGAGGACTTTAGAGAGATCTGGAATTTACAAAATTAAATGTTCCCATTGTGATTCTAAATATATTGAACAAACACGTCGTAATTTTGGTACTAGGTTTAAAGAGCATTTAGCTCATTTTAGATTCAACAGATCCGAAAAATCGAGCATTGCCTAACATATTTACGAAACGGGTCGTAGTATAAAAGAGGATGACCTAAAAATTGTACAGGCGTTAACTTCAACAAAGCAACTAAATTCTTTTGAAAGCTTAGCCATTTTTAAGAACCGAGATAATAAACTATTGAACATAGATGGCGGACCAATACCGTCCTCTGTCTTGTATGATTTGTTGAAGTTACATTGACCGTCGCCAAGTTCATTGGCCCTCGGTCACGTCCTCCGGGTCAGACAGTATAAATAGATGTAAAATGCGTGGACGTCGCCCACTTCCATTTGTGATTTGGTCACGAGTATATCGTTGCCTTTTTGCTGTGTAAGTTTTTCATAGCTACCGATGATGACAGCGTGGCTGTCGAAATACGTATTTAGCAGAAATATTCTGTTAAATGGTAATTAATGTTTAAGTCGTGGAGAAAAGCTGCTTGATTAAAATATTTATAAAAACGACAAGTACGAAAAAATGGACTTGATTCATTTTGAGTTTACAGTAAACGAGATCATGACCAAAGACATATCAGTTGTTGAAATCAGGTCTATTAAGGAGGAAGTATTTTCTGTAATTCTAGTAGGTTGAAGAATTAGCTGCTGCAAGTTTAAAGAAGATAACATATTTTTGAGATAAATAGCAGGAGCATTAAACTCTTTTAATATATTAATATTAAAATCGCTTAAGCAAAATACTCTTTCAAAAACTGACATTTCCAAGTCAATAGATACTTCTAGCTCGTTGACAAAAGCTTTATATCGGTATGTGGTGGTCTGTACACTACACCGACCACTAGTTCGCCACATTTGGTCTTTAGTGACATCCATAATTGTTCAGTAATATCAGTAGATTGTACTACCTTATATTTAAGTGAATTATTGATATACAATCCTACACCATCTGCACGAGAACCTCTGTCTTTGCGTAAAAATTTAAATCCTTCTATGTCAACAGTAGAACTAGGTACTTCAGGGATCAGCCATGTTTCGGTAACAGCGACGTCATACTGAGAACCTAAAATATAATCTCTTAAAACAAGAAAATCACTAAGTATAGATGTAACATTAATATGAAACAAACCAAAAATTTAATCGACACCACGCAAAAATAACTAAATTTAAAATAAAATTATAACTTAATTAATACTTATTGTGCAATCAAATAACGTGAACTTAGATTGCAATACGACTATAGGTCGGCATCCCCTTTCAACTTCTCAAGTTTTTCAATGTCCGTTAAACCATTTATAATATATATTTTATTATTTATCTTCGCATAAATATTTCTGTTAAGGACTTTATAAACTTTTGCCGCCTCTCTTACATTCTGTATTTATACTGTGCGCAGTAGACTGCCGGGCGTGCTTCCGATTCTAAAAACACTTACGTTTCATCTGTCAACGTGGCAGCATGCAAACAGGTCCGCTCTACGAAAGCTAATTCTTGTAAATGTTCAAATGTTCCATGTGTTTTATTGCTAATAAAGTCACATATTTCCGGCTTTCAACGAGTGTATTAATTCAGTGAAACCTACAATCCATACAGTCCACAAATTCCAAGGCGATCAGCGGTTTTCCAGATACCGAAATCGATCCCTATTAGTGCTCAAACATTGGTCCTACAGATCCGGATGCAAACCACATTAGGTCATTGCGGGTCCAAAACAGCGACACCATTCGACAATATTGGTCATAGGCAAGTACAAAGCATATTCAGTTTGTATTGCATCGCATACAATCGGCCGCAAGGAAGCAGCGTCCAATTTCGCAGCAACGCGTGGAACAAAGAGGGAGCATGCGGTGCCCGTAGCGAGAGGAAGGAAGACAGCAGACGGTAGATGCCCAAACGCCGAGTCTCGCTCCAAATTCGTGCAGGTGTGGAGCCAGCGGCCAGCTGCAAGCGAGACGGTAGTAGGAACAGAAAACCGGCAAGGCGGCACACACCAATATCAAATGTAAGCCTGATTTTCCTATGCATAAATTTGGTTTATTTCGTCTGTGTTTGCATGTGTGCATAATTTCAGCTGCGTATTATTGCGTAAACAAATGGTTTATGAATCATATAAACATTTTAATTGCGTGAAATGCCAAGCTATTACGTTTGTTAGCGATATCCCCTGCATTTTCAAATTGCAGAGCCGTTTGCGTTGTTAAAACAGTCTCGCGTTCGTGGCGCATTTTTTGGTCTTGCGTAGTACACGGCCATCCGCGTCGTGATTCATTCCCGCGTTTTACCGGGGTCGTTTTTCTGCGTCGTAAGCGACAAGTTTCTCCCGTTATTAGCAAGCGCTGTCTGAGTTATAAACAAATTCGCGCCAGAGGCGTGCGAAAGGGTTTTATCATTAAAGAATATTTCAGATTCTGCAAGTAGTAAGGCTACCGCGCGTAGCATTTTGCCTGAAATATCACTTCACGCCAGGGGCGTACGAAAAGTAAGTTCGATCTGTTAAATTGTTTTTAATCGCAACAATTATGGATTCGCTTGTAAGAGCACGTGGCTCTATTAAAGGCAAGCTTACGCGTTTTGCAAATCATGTTCAATCTTTGCAAAAAATCCATGATGAAGATCAGTTTTTACCTAGTACTCAAATTATTGAATTGCAAAAAAGATTGGATGCTATAGCCACTTTGTTATCAGAATATTATGAGGTTCACGAACAAATTTTAGAAACCAGTGAGGATGTAGAATCTGAAATGCAGCAACAAGTTGAATTTGAAAACTCTTATTTTCGTGCAATCTCACAAGCTGAATATTTGATTAATGAACACAACAAACAATCTGATGTTGCACCAGATCGTGCTGGATCTCCTAACGGTAGCGTAAGATCAACGCATTCAAATTGCAGTTCACATTGCAATAATCAAGCTGTACGCCTTCCTGCCATTTCTATTCCCAAATATTCAGGGAACGTGTCAGAATGGTTAGAGTTTCGTGAGATTTTTATTAGTTTAATTCATGAGAATCAAGCGTTAACTAATATTCAAAAGCTGCATTACTTAAAGGCTAGTTTACAGGGTGATGCAAGCCAAATTATAAAAAGTTTAGAGTTTACTGCGGGTAATTATACTCTAGCTTGGGAGGCATTGTGCAATCGATACAATGATCCAAAAATTCTGGTTCATAACCACCTCAAGGCTATATTTGAACTCGAATCTTGCAGTAAGGAATCTGCAACTAAATTGCGTACGATTAGCGATATGTTATTCAAACATTTTGCAGCAATCAAATCATTAGCTACCGAAAGCGAGCTTCTTGATTTTGTTATAATTTATGTAGTTTCTAAAAAACTGGACCCCACTACATTTCGTGAATGGGAGGTCCTTAGAAACCGGTCAAGTTCTGACCTGCCTAATCTTGATGAGTTCAAGGAATTCTTACAAAATACAGCAAATCTTCTAGAAACTCTGGAAGTAAAAAATGTTAAGCTTGTACCCGAAAGGTCTTCCAAGGTACATTCGAAATCATTTGTGTCAGGTACCCCTTCGTGTCCACTTTGTAAAGGATCTCATTCCTTGTACAAATGCGATAAGTTTGTCAAGATGTCTGTTCTTGACAGAAAGTCAAAGGCAAAAGAGCTCCGCGTATGCTTTAATTGCCTAACTCAGGGTCACCTTGCGAGCCTTTGTAGCTCCAAATATACGTGTAGAAAGTGCAAATCAAGGCACAACACACTTCTTCATGAGGATAAACCTCAAAATGCTTCTTCTAGTCAACCAGGATCTGCGATGTCGGCAGAAACCCCTGTTGAACTAAACCAATCGATTTCGGCATTCTGTTCGAATGCTTTTCAGGTACTCTTACCTACGGCTACCGCTAAACTCATCGCTGATGATGGTAAGCCTCATGTTGTGCGAATCCTATTGGATTCCGGTTCCCAATCGAACTTCATACGTTCAGATCTGTGTAAAAGGTTGAAGCTTCCAACTCGCGAAGTCAACGTTACTGTTTCAGGCTTAAGTAAAGCCACTTCTCAAATCAAGGCTAGGTGTGATATCAAGCTGCAAGCCCCTCACACTTCATACGGCATTGGCCTATCCTGTCTTGTTCTCGATGAGATTACGGGTGTTACCCCAAGTTTTCGCGTCCAGCGAAACAGCTTCAAGGTTCCTGATAACATCAAGTTATCAGATCTGTCCTACGACCAACCGGGCACCATCGACATTCTGATTGGTTCGCCCATTTTCTGGCAGCTACTTTGTATTGGACAAATTGGTCTAGGCCCAAATCTTCCCATCCTCCAAAAGACTCGTTTTGGTTGGATTGTTTCTGGCCCCACAGGCCCCCCTTCTGCGTACCCTGTACAGTGCAATCTTAGCACGATCGAGGATGCTTCTGATCCCATTGCTAGGTTTTGGCAACTCGAACATTACCCAGAGGAAAAGGTTCGCACAAATGAAGAGAACGCCTGTGAGGCACATTTCGTGCAAAATACTCAACGAGAAGCGAATGGTCGATTCGTTGTCTCTATCCCTTTCAAGAAGCCTGTAGAGGTATTGGGTGATTCATTGCAAATCGCTCAGAAAAGATTCTTTTCAGTAGAGAATATTTCAGATTCTGCAAGTAGTAAGGCTACCACGCGTAGCATCTTGCCTGAAATATCCCAGATTTCAGATTCTACAAGTAGTAAGGCTACCAATCGTAGCAGCTTGTCTGAAATTTCCCAGATAGTTGACCCGCTGGGTCTGTTAAGCCTTTGGTGGCATGGTCCCACCTGGCTAAGCGAAGGCAAGGCCTCTTGGCCTACTTCCAAACATGTTCGTGCTGAGCTTCCAGAATTCAAAAAAGAAGTTCAGAGTTTTCCTGCAGCCTCTGTTGAACCATTTCCGTTCAATCAGTATTCAAGCTTTGCTCGCTTACAACGAGTTATAGCTTATTGCTTTCGTTTTTATAGCAATGCGCGGACCCCTAAGGCTGATCGTCTTTCTGGTCCCCTCTCTACAGATGAACTGCAAGCATCTATTGTAAGGCTTGCCAGGTTCTCCCAACGCGAGTCATTTCCTGACGAACTTAAACTGTTGTCACAGAGCAAGCCTGTGAAACAATCTTCTGCTTTGATATCCCTGAATCCCTTTCTGGATTCCGAGGGACTGCTAAGAGTTGGTGGTAGGCTCCACAACTCTCAATTACCCTTTAACAAGAAGTTTCCTCTAGTGATTTCTGGCAAGCATCCATTCGCCAAACTCCTAGTATCGCATGAGCATCTTCGGCTTCTCCATGCCGGACCTCAAATGCTGTTAGCTAATCTCAGAGAACGATATTGGATCACCTCTGGCAGAAATATCGTCAAGCAAGTGGTTCATCAATGCTTACGGTGTTTTAGATTCTCTCCTAGGTTAACTGAACCCATAATGGGAGACCTGCCAGCCTCTCGTACTCAATCATCGCCCCCATTTCATACGACTGGTATCGATTATGGTGGACCGTTCATGATAAAGGATCGCAAAGGACGTGGTTCTAAACTAGTAAAGTCCTACCTTTGTCTATTCGTTTGTTTCGTCACAAAGGCAGTGCACCTTGAATTGGTCGCTGATCTTTCTACTGAAACCTTCTTAATGGCTTTTCGCCGGTTTGTGGCTCGTCGAGGCAAACCGCTCCATGTCTACTCAGACAACGGCACTAACTTTGTAGGCGCTAATTCCGAGTTAATCGAATTAGGCAATTTTCTCGCGGAACAAAACCCTTCTATTTCCGAATCAGTCGCGAACGACGGAGTAGCTTGGCATTTTATACCCGCGCACAGTCCCCACTTTGGCGGATTGTGGGAGGCCGGAATCAAGTCCTCCAAACATCACATACGTCGCGTTATAGGTAACGCTAGTCTAAATTATGATGAATTTAGCACTTTGTTAGCACAGGTGGAAGCGACCTTAAACTCCCGACCCCTGTCTCCTTTGTCCTCTGATCCCAACGACCTTCAGCCTTTGACTCCTGCTCATTTCCTGATTGGTCGTCCGTTGGTGTCATTGCCTGATCCCAACGTTACTGAGATAGTCGAGTCTCGGCTGTCTAAATACCAGAGAATACAACAACTTCACCAGAATGTGTGGAAGAGATGGAGTAAAGAGTACATCTCGGAACTCCAACAGCGCACCAAATGGCGCACGCATCTTTCGGACCTCCAGCCTGGTTCCATGGTCCTCATCAAGGATGACAATCTACCCCCTCTGAAGTGGAGGTTAGGCCGGGTCACCAAGCTGCACCCTGGCCTTGACGGCGTTACGCGTGTGGCGTCAGTGAACACTGTGTCAGGGATCGTGAAGCGATCCTTCGCTAAATTGTGCCCGCTACCTAGTGTTGTGAACTAGTGCGTTAGCGTTCAGCGCAGTTTTTCGTAAAGCCTTTTGGCTCCCCATTGTTCGGGTTTTCTTGTACTAGATTAAGACCATGTACCATTAGGCTTTGTATATATGTGTGTTCATGTTACATGTCAACTCTGTACTGTTTTATTTGAAAGGTTACCCTTTCCAAGGCGGGCGGTATGTTAAGGACTTTATAAACTTTTGCCGCCTCTCTTACATTCTGTATTTATACTGTGCGCAGTAGACTGCCGGGCGTGCTTCCGATTCTAAAAACACTTACGTTTCATCTGTCAACGTGGCAGCATGCAAACAGGTCCGCTCTACGAAAGCTAATTCTTGTAAATGTTCAAATGTTCCATGTGTTTTATTGCTAATAAAGTCACATATTTCCGGCTTTCAACGAGTGTATTAATTCAGTGAAACCTACAATCCATACAGTCCACAAATTCCAAGGCGAGCAAGGCGATCAGCGGTTTTCCAGATACCGAAATCGATCCCTATTAGTGCTCAAACAATTTCCTTCAAAGGACCAAGCATTCCCTTTGCAAAATGATTCGGTTGTCTTCTTAAGCAGATTAAATCGATCCTTAGTGAGATCTTCTTTTACGACAAATTTGGTACCCTTGAGGCGCCTTTTATTAGTAAAGACTAATCACCGAAAACTGTGCGTGGTGAATTTAACAATTATCACACGGGTCATATTGGAATGATTATCAGAGCTGACCTTTATGGTAGACTTAATTCTGTGACAAGTGTTGATTTGTAATTGCTGTACATCCAACTTCATAGTATTGTTGCAAATATTTAAAACTTTATCAACAATGTTTTCTTTAGGAGCTTCTGGAACACCGTAAAAACGAAGGCAGCTCTTTCTAGAGTACTGCTTCAATTTATCCAGGTTTTGGACTAGTTTAGCATTTACAGATTATAGTTTTTCGATTCGGTCTTCGTAAGCATTAACGGTTTGATCCATTTTATCATTAAGAGCTTCAACACTACTTTTGATATCACTAATGTCTGGCGCAGTTGCCAACTTTTGGGTTTTGTTTGTCATTTGACACACACTGACGCAAAACTTAACCTGAAAATTTCGAATTTGACATAGACTGACAATGCATTTCAGTACTGCCAACTGATTCAGGCTAACCAGAGCCTGCTGCAATTCAGTTTTTAAAAAATCATTCTGTATGTGGTATGAAGGTTATGCATGTTTGTTTATTTGGGAAAAGATCACTTTTCAATTGATAATAATTCCATCATGCGACTTATTAGAGAAAAAAAGTGGTTTACTGCAGTTCTTAGCAGTTAAGGTTTTCCTGCAAATAAAGTTTTATCTCTCCCCTGAGTGATATATTATTGGAAGTAAAAATTAATTTACTCAGAAAAGGTTTTGTTGTGTAGTCATGGTTGATAAATATTTTGGATGTTTTTCTTAAATCAGTCGATGAAGAGGCTCTAGGAGGAAAATAAGGCAGTGTGAAGATTGCACTAGTAAAAGACTTGTACAAACAGAAATACAAACATTGCACTTAAGGAAAGGTAGAAAGTTCAAGTTTTTTTGTGAAGAATGTAAAGATGGATCTGTTAGAAGCTTTAAGGTGGTAGGATTCACTTAAAAATTCGTAACAAATCACTTAGGCAACTTATCATATACTTCTAGCTCAAATAAATTTTACTGCCGAGGACTACGCGTAGGGATTCTCAGCAAGGGATAGATGGTCTATTCAGGTGGCTTCAATGCGTCATCGATGGGTCTCTGATAAGCTAATAGCTGGCCATACACACACGTTCAAAACCGCCACGAAAAATTACATTCGTGCCGGTTTTGAATGTGTGTCTATGGTCAGCTATATTAAGTCTTGTACCTGGCTAAGCTTTAAATGACAATTTTATAATCAGATGCACATCTCCCAGCACTTGTATTATTTATGTGGACTATAACAATAAGGATTGTTTTAACTGATAAAGATTTCAACAAACTTATTCATGGTTTTAGAGAAAATTAATTTATTATTTTAAAGAAATGTATAGCACAAGCATATTTATTAGTATACATTGAAACAAATATAAATAAATGCTTGCCAAATAACATAGAGGGTAAGTCGGGAGGAGCATAGTTACACTGACTTTAGATATCTCATACTCAGAATCGAATGTTTAGCTTATTTTTTGTTATTATTCTTATATTCTTGTTTCTTGTAGTCTAGCAATAATAATAGCATACCGGAATGCATTTTCTAGAACAAAAACACGCCAGAATAACTTTTTTCCGGCAATCGTACTAGAACTGAAACATTATTGACAAAATTTTGTTGAGCAAAGTCAAACATTCCATTACATCAACCGTTGCTAGGTAATTTACAATAAAATTGTACAGGAATAATGTTCCCGGCATAGGCCTACAACTTGTATCTAAAGCTTCTTTGTTGCACTTGTGAGATTTAAAGATTTGTTTCTCACGCCTGCAAAGAAGTGGCACTATAGCTAGGTATGTACTCGTTGTATAAATAACTATTAATGCATTGTCCATTCCAATGCTCTATGGCTTTTAGGATATTTGACATTTCAATAAACATAAATCAAAATATGCAAAACTGTTTAATATTTGTTATTTCTAACATTATTTATACTTTAAACTATTCAATTTTTTTATTGCAAACTCTAATTGCGCTCACAGAATTTATCTGACATAATAAATTTGCTCCAATACTTAGCAGAGACGTGATAAATATTTAGCATGTCTTGTATAGTTATTTTGCTGGTATTTTTAATATGATTTAGCTTAGAGAATTAACTCAGTTCTCCATTCTGTGACCAATAATGTTAAATCGTATGCGACGTAATATCTACAGTTGGGAAAACACTCAGGCTAGCCACCTATTTTCGTGGTTAAAACAGGCCACTGGCCTAATATAATTGAAAGAAGAAGAGTTCTTTAGATCATTCAGATCATTTTTAAAGAATAGTACATTACATACCGAGCCAGAAAGGATTCCATTTCTGTCGAGACAACTATAGTTTTTCGAGAGGCGATAGCCTCGAGGTGAACTAGTTCTCGAGACACAGAAATGAAATTTTTACCGAGGTTTGCATACTACTTTATTCGAAAATCATCTAATTTTAAAAATAACTAGAATTAAATTCTGAATAATAAATATCCTGATGTAGCAAATATTTTTGTTACCATGAAAACAAAAAAAAATATAATAACTGTCAACCCACTCTTCAGGTATGTAACATTTTTCGGGGTATGTAATAATTTACCGGCTAGTTTCAGTAACCATCTAGTTCCCAGCTGTTGTCATGACATGAAATTGATACATTGCAATATGATTGCGAATGATAGTATATTACATACCGAGGTGGAAAGATTAAGAGTTGGTACTCGACGCCACCTTACTAACGAGGAAAAAGCAACCTCACTGTACCTAGGGAAATAAGAGTTAAATAAGTGATCAGCTGTTGTAGCAGTTTTTCTGTATGGCGAGCAGAATTACTACCTACACCAGACCTCGTTTTTCTGCCCTCTGCCGTTCTATACCGAGTGTTTTATGCAACTTACGGAAGCCCCTCCATCCTGGGTCGCGGGGTGGTCCGCCAATGACAACGGAATCTAAATTTCATTGCTATAGCGACGCGCTGTTAATTGGTAGTTTCCCTTCCAAAATCCACGATGGTTTTAATCCTTTTCTGTCGAGTTTTAAATTGCTGTTTCCCACGAACTACTTGAACACGTGTTGCTTGAGCTGAAATCGTAAATTAATAAATCCCTAAATTAGTCGGCGGTTTGGGGCTGTTTGTTCCTCAAATCCGCCTAAGCCCCTGGTCATAAATCTAATATAGAATTTTTCGCTTTTCGCGCCGAGTATTTATTAAATCCCTCGGCACACTCAACAGCTGTAAGAGGAGTCGAATTAAAAATTGGGCAAAACAAACGAAATATTTCGTCTACGAGATATAATTGTTTACTTATATCATACATAAAATACACCTATAAAATACGGGTTATTATTGTCATAGAAATAAAATAGCTAAAATAAAATGTCCTTCCTAGAAATAATATAGCTAAGATAAAATAAAAATGTCTGTAATTACGCGACCCTCACAGTGTACTATTTGATTCACAACCACTTTATTGCAAACATTTATTTGACAGGTTGTGACATTTGATGTTTTCGAGAATGACAGAAATGTTACTTTCTGACCAAGAGATGGAAGTGTTGAACTGTTATTTTCATCCAAGAGGAACAACTTTTCCCTGTCATTGTAATCTACTTCCCACCCTGGGGTGGGAAGTAAAAGTCGGTAATAGCTCATTTTCCAACTTTTTAAAAATCAGTAATGACCTTATTACATATATAGTTGTCAGTAAAGGCATTTTTAACAGTTTCCAACACAAATTTCAAGAATCTTCCGCTGACTGAGAGTGAAAATAATTTAGAGCAAACTTAATGAACTATGTGTGACAATAAGCGTGTTAAGAACGCCTTGGTAAAACCCTGTGGTGCTGCCTTTTCCCTGAGTCCTAAGTATGTGCTTATTTCATATTTCCTCTGGAATACCAATAGCTCTTTATAGTCTGACTTAATACCTGATGATTAAATAAGAATTACGTAACAGATGATGTTAAATTGAATCACTGCTAAAGTCTAATAAAATTTGAAACACTAATTGAGATACAACATCCATAATTGAATAATTCATTGAGTTTTAAAATTAAATGCAACGTAATTGACTTCAAATGCTTAATTGCTGTTAAATTTTATGTTTCCAATTATAACTTAAATAAGTGGTTTCTGGGTAATAAAGTCTTTCTATATTTGCAACTTTTATGTGCTTTCTTAATTGCACTGGAGAGGAAGCCGCATTGAGTATAACTATTTTGTATTAATTACCTGCACACTTCATTTTACGTTAATTATTTTTATGGTGGATGCCTTTGCACTTGCAGAGAGCAATATTTCAAGTTAGAATAACAAATTTGGTTTGAACTGTTATGTTAAAGGAACATGGGCGTGACAGTTAAATTGGCTTACGGAGGAAAAGAAAGTGCAACATGGCTAATTAATAATTAGACTAATAATACTAGAAGTGTTAAAGAATGCATGACCGTTATTTTTATAAGATGATCTTAACATTTGTTTTAATTTTTGTACAACCCAAATTACATTTGCTTGGTCACTTTATTGCTTATGTTCGTTCATTAATAACATTTAAGTAAGTACGACTCTGTAATGTTTATAATTTTTTTTCATCGTTTGTAAAGTAGTAGGTCCTCTTCACTTAATTTTCATATTCACATAGTAAACCACAGTCATAATTAGTGGAAGAGAGAAACGGCTAATATCAAAGAGCATATAATGAGAAGAGACGCAGGCTTATGGCTGTAAACGTATTGCTTGTTAATTGGGTTGCATACCACTTTTCTCGAATTAAAATGTGGAGAAAGCAAACGTTCTTTGGGGTTTTCTACCTGAAACCGGCGGCAAAAACCCTCAACTGACTCGAGCGCGAAGATAAATTGCCCATGTTGCCAGATTTGTTGTCGCATTGTAAGAAGGTCGTACGGACCAGCAAACTACAAGGCCTTTTACAATCCAGATATTCGAATTTGTTAAAATCCGGAAAAGCATTTTTCCGAAATTAAGTAAGATTTCAATGAGGTCGCCAATGCTCGTGCAAAATTCTTCGTTGTTGTAAAAAGCGTGTTTTAACAAGAACGATTTTATTGTTATTTTAAATTTATTAATCGGTATCATTCGAATATCCGGAGGTAATAAATTAAAAAACTTCGGTCCATGGTATAATGGCCCGTTTCGGCTTTTATTGAGGCGCAGGTAATCAACGCAGATATTATTTTTATGTATGCTTGAATTTGGGGCAACCGCCGACGGAAATTCTAATCTAGCCGTGTTAATGAATTTCAGTTACAAAAATTCTGTAAATGTTCTTTTACAGTTGTCTAAATAAGGAGATTTTTAGAACATGTAATTGGACAAAGACAAGTCTCTTTATTTGGACAACTGTAAAAGAACATTTACGGATTTTTGTAACAGCAATTCATTAACAGGGCTAAATTAACGTTTCTAGAAGCCATTTAAATAGATATTAATTAGAATGGAAAAATATTCCACTTAAAAAACGCCTTGCATGGAAAACCTAAAAATTATGCAAACATACTACTTTTCGGTAAATCATAAAAAATCTAAAGAAGTAATTAACATTTTATATTATTTTTCCCAATTATAAATCTTTAAAGTTTTCACATAAAAAAATGAATTTTAATATTACACCTTTGTATGTGAAATTTTGAAAATATTTAAAAAATTTAAAAATTACTTTTTAGCTAAAGTTAAAAAATAGGTGTTTTCTGGCTTTGAGATTGTTCAGTTAGCTAAAAATAACACACTCTAAAAAAATCTCAGAGTTTATTATTTACCGAAAAGTATTATGTTTGCATAATTTTTACGTTTTTTATGCAATGCGCTTTTTAGGAGAAATATTTTTCAATTCTAATTAATATATATATTTAAATGGCTTCAAGAAACTATAATCTACCACTGTTAATGAATTACTGTTACAAAAATCCTGTAAATTTGGATTTGGATGTTGATTCTAAACAACTTTTCTTAATCACTTTCTGTCGTATTTGCTACATAAAAGGCACACTAATCTACAGAAAAATATGTTGAAAATTCGTCTTTAACCAAGGAGGGCTGAACCTCAAGAAGTGAAAAATTAAATCCAGAATTTTTTACATTTTACAAGAGTCGTTTCACCTATCCGGGGAGACACTGTATATGAATTGTATTCGAAGAAATAAAACACAGGTTTTATGTTTCAAATATCAAATAACAATCTTTATTTATTTTGTTGTTTGCAACCTAGCAATGTGTAACCAGATTACATGTAGGTAAACCCCCCAAGATATTTGATTTAGTTACATGGGGTTGTTTTAGAGATTTTTTTTTTCAAAAATTTAAAGTAAAAACTTGCCAAGTTTATTTACAATATAATTTATTTATTAAAAATATTAGCACTTGCTCCAAATTAATTTGGTTATTATTCAGTAATTGATGGAATTGTTCACAAAACGTAACCCGAACTTCTAAATCTCATGGTAGTAACTAGTGCACGACTTCTTGAACTTTGTAAGGATGGCATTTTAAATCCTTTAAAATACGGCGAAGAGTTCTGTTTGATAGACCTAACTTGATGAATTTAATCAAGTTGCCCAACTTGATAAATTTAATCAAATTAGGGATTAGGTAAATCTGTATTAGTGTGAAAATGAATATTTTAAAATTTGAAACAGTTTTAACAATTTAAATAGGGTCGGTCATCCTGCCGGACCCTGTACAAGGTCGACCCACTATGTGAGGTTGGAATATATTTCTAAAACTATTAGACTTACACAAAGATCACTTATATAGATTATTCAACACTATAATGAACGAACCAATAAAAATTGTTCAATTTGTCAGAAACGGCCAATCAAAATTGACTATCTTTGAAAACACCTAATGTCGCAGTGTTTTCACGCGAGCCCGATTCGTATTAATGATTTCAATTTAGTGAGTAGCCTTTGACGGACATTTCACCAAAACGTCAAAATGAAGTTTGCAAATCATATTCGTTCTAAAAACTCATAATAATTATGTTGGAAGCTCCAGTATTGAATTAATAGTGGAAATCGTTAAAAATGTGTGCTGTCGAACACGGTAAAAGTCATCTACCAATATTGTTGAATAATCTTTCCAAATACCACCCAAGGCAACATTTTTTAAGAGAAATTTTTTCGTCAGCATGCAAATTATTGCAAATTTCTCTCAACAAAAACTGCTCAAATTCCACTCGACCTGCGGTATCGCGAAATTTTTAACGCAGTTTTGGTTTCGAGAAATTTAAACGCAATATTTTGCATATGAACGAAAAAAATTCTCAAAAAAATTTCACCTTGTGTGGTATTACTTTTGAAAATACTGTCTATCATTAATTATTGTACAATAGCACTCACCTGTAATAAAATAAGGTCTTCTTCCGAACCAGAATAGCGTGACGGTGAGAGATGTTCTTCAATTGGCAATTTCCCTCGGTTTGTGGTGTTCGTATACAATTTCTTTTTTTAACAAAATTTTCTCCGGCGACACAGGAACACATTGTTCAGTCAAGCCCTGAATACTGGTAACCTTATTTGTTTTGTAATGCAACGGAGTTGCATCAAAAACTAATTAATTTTTTAATGAATTCATAAAATGGTGTTCACTAAAATGCACGGCACAAATTCGCTTTTCACGTAATTGTTCAGAAGAGAGTTTATAAAGATTCAGATTTCCACAATTAGTTAACCACTTCCCACGTCTGCAGGTATCTTTCGGAAAACGAAAGAAACTTAAATCGCAGTCTTGTTTGCGATTTCGCAAACAACCAAAATAGGCACATGTTAAAGGAGCCATTGAAAATTTATTATTATGACTTGCGTCGCACCAATTATTAAACCGAAGAATACTTAAAACACAATCTCAATACGTAAATACGTTGAATACAAGATTTAAATCCAGATCTTACTAAACTGTAAGGTACTGTACCATCAGCTAGCTTGTTCTGAACTAAACTAAAATAAAATTACTTGTCCTAATTTCCTAATTCATTTTGTTGTAAAGATCACATGTTTCTTTACCAACTATAAAGTTTGAAGTATTTATGGCTAACCCAAAAGCAAAGAACAGAGTACCTATTTTAGCCAGAAGTACAATTTGTCTCGGTTCTCGTATTTATTTATAGATATTGACCTACCCATTCTAGCGAGTTACAGCTAATAAATAAAGAACTACTTAATTTCTTCTTGTATTCGTAACACTTTTTTTATTAAAACATACCATTGGCCAACTTTTTGTATAACTGTTGTGGGAATAGTTATTTAACCAACAAGTGTGTTAACGAAGGCGATTAATAATCGAAACTGTTTAAAGCAAGAACGAGCGATGTGAGTGCCTTTAATAGTTGAGATTATTAATCGCCCATTAACAAACGAGTTGATTACAAATTTTTTTCGTTGACCACAAAATCTTTTTTGTGGTGAAAATTTTGATTAATACAACTAACCTTCATGCAAAATATCATCAAAACGTCAAAATCACAAAAACAGTTAATTAATGAAAAAGAGTGTATTAATCAAAAACAGTGTATTAATGACATCTATTAATCCATCCTTTTTTAGGAATTAACAAGCGGTCAACGAAAAATTAATTATTCGCATTTTAATTTACAAAAACAGTAGACGTAGTTTTATTAAAGTTAGCAGTAAAATTTGAAGACAAATTTCGTTTTATGACTGTCAGTGTGAGCGTTGAAACTTATTCAAATAAAAAAAATTAAACAGTTATGTGTGCAACTAGTTTTGGAAGTCATACTTGTTTTCATAAATTTGCAGTGCGATTAACGCAAGAAAATGAGTGAAAAATAGTTGCTTTCCTACGTGTCGGCGCCTTAGAAATCGGGACACATAACATGTTGTGTTGTAATATTTAAGTTATAATTTTTTTGCTGTGATTACTTCATTAATGTGAGGTGTCATTTCATATTTGACAAACAATAAAAAACCATCACAACTGCAAAAGCCCAGTTTGTGCACTAAAAATACAAGCAAAATATATCATAGCAAAGAGCATATCATAGTATTGTTCCAATTTCTAAGGCGCCGACTGTAGATGTTATTTATTGCATAGTGATCTCTTGTAACTCAAAATTGTGTCGAAAAGGACTTCAGAATTTTCAACTGTCAAATTGACAATTCACAATTTCAATCAAATAATTAGTTTAAAAAAGTGTTGTTTTTCAGGATTTTGCGTTAAAAAAAGTGTTACCTTCTTCACGATTTTTCGTTAAAAATGACTACTTTCATGTAATGGCACACAATTATCGTATTCTAGATTACTGTTTAAATTTACAGAGTCATAAATAAACATTTCCTGTCATTTAAACGCGTGGGCGGCTCTTGCAACCCAAAGCATTGTATGCAAGACAGCTTGACCTCAATAGGATCCAGATGTTCAGTGGAAACGTTTGACGACATGAGGTTACAGCAACCCTTTAACAGATTTTAGATGCCCTTAACTTTATAATATAAATCCACAAATCGCTAACGTGGCAACGCATATTTCGTGCGTATTTCGCATTATAGTGTGCTTTATTTTGTTTTGCGATTGCAATTACAAAGAAATAGGTATCCAAACAAAAACCACGATAAATAAAAATAATTGCTATACTTCAAAGCAACGGTTGATATAAACGTATTAGGAATTATGTACTTATAAAATTGGCGTATTTTCAATGTTTGGGATAAAAGACAATGAGAAATTTTGTCTACCTGCGTTTTGTAACCCAAGTTATTATCGTTCGAAGGTTGTGTTAACCTTGGCAACACCGCACTGCAGTTTAAACCAACGAATTCTAGAATCATGGTTTTGCTCTGAGCTGTTTAACTGGGATCCCTCCCGCCAGAGGGATAAGACCTGGGAGCCTAGCGGGTGGGAGATTTTAAGCTATACGCTAATACTGCCCAGCGCTGAGTCTCTTCTCATTATATGCTCTTTGCTAATATGTCTTAATGGGATGTTTGAATGACTACAGTTAAGTCAGTTATATGTAAAAAGTATCCATTATGCTATTTAAAGACGATAACAATGAATGACATGTTAATTCAAAATAAATAACAAAAGGAGACAAACTTACTAGTAGCTGATGTGTAAATATGGGTGCATGCACCAAATTTGGTCAAGTAAAGACAGATAGATATAGCAGCATGATATTTTTGAGAAAACTTCAACCATACATGGATGAAAGGTGCCACTTCTGATTAAAACTTTTTCACCTGAGGAAATAGTGGAAGAAAATAAGCATCTGAATTGTTGATTCTAGAAAAACTTCTGGAAACAATCTTATAACTCCAAAACTACTGAAAGAGCTACCTAAAAAAGGAATAAGCAACTTTTATTTTTATTGCCATTTTACAGATTGGTTACTGGCCCAAACAAATACAGTTTTCAGAAATAATAATGATAACAAAATCAGACTAACCATCCTCGGACATGTCATTGTACAGACGTACAAACTCACTCACAAGCCTGCTGCCAATAAAAGCAAAATGTGTGTAAAAAAGTAGTAAGTATTAAAAATTCTGGACGCTGTGATACCTACCTAACAATGTAATTCCTATAGTACGTATTGTTGTAGTTCCACGTTGCGGCGCCTTTTTATGTTATAATTGACTATGTTGCAAAGGTATTTCTGTATGTAAATGGTTTTATGTTATATATACTATCCATTCACAAAACTCGTGAACTGTGAAAACGCTGTCAAGTTGGTACCTTGTTTAAATTCTGTTTTGGAACTTCTGCTTGCTGATTTTGGCAACACTGAAATGTTTGAAATTTAAAAATTTGACTTATGTCACACTTTCTTCTAAAAAAAATAATCTCTCAAGTTCTTTAATTTTTGTACATACCTACACTTCAAGTGCAATGGAACATAAACGAAAGAGGGTTTTATTATTGGAAAAGGAAACAAGGCTATAGTTGATTATTACAAGGAAAAAGTAGAAGAAAATAGTTTTGACTTTTGACACATGTAACATAACCTTAACTTAATTACTAGAAATCACTAGATCCGAAGTACATTCCCAAAAAAAACTGTAATTTTTAGGTACACTCACAAGATATTTTAAAAAATCGACATTGACAGTTCATGAGTTTTGTGAATGGATAATATATACCTACCTATATATTATGCTTTTTGGGTAGCGGGCAGCACTCTTCTGCGAACCCGGTGAAAGATTGGCTGCTACAGAATTTGGTGAATTCTGCCCCAACGTAAGCTACTGGTTTTCTCATCTTCCTTTTATGAGAAATCAGGTCCAAAACCTTTGTCCCGTCAAATTCCCAATAATCCTATCCAATAATCCCTACCAACTCGCCAACACGTCTGGCCAGCGTGGCGTTTTAATGGCAAAACCCCATTATGTCGAATTTTAAGAGAAAGGATTATGTACCCCAGGTGGGTGGAAATAAAAATTCCGAATCCCACACTACTCCGGTAGTCTGCTCCACGGATCCTGGGGGGGGGGGGGGCAAAAATTCGATAAAAAAGATTCATCCCCAAAACAATAAAATTAAAGCACGACACACAACACTTTATATAGGAACATATAATGTACAAACTCTAAAATCGGACGATAAAATTCACGAATTAGACGAGGAATTGAAGAAAATAAAATGAAGCATAATCGGATTGGCTGAAGTCAGAAGAAAAGAAGAGAAGGCCATTACATTGCATTCAGGAAACACCCTATATCACTCAAATTGTGAACAAAACGGAACAAGAGGCGTGGGTTTTATTGTATCCAAAAATTTCAACAGTAGAATAAAAATATATAAGTCGATATCAAATAGAGTGGTATATCTCGTAATGCAATTGAATAACAAAGCATCTCTAAAGGTAATCCAGGTTTATGCCCCTACACAACCGTATGGAGACGAGGAAGTGGAAAACTTCTATGAAGAAATATCCAAAGCAATTACGGACGACCCAACGCCATATAAAATAATCGCAGGCGATTTCAACGCAAAATTGGGCGAAAAACAAGCCGAATCAGAACACAAAATGGGAAATTTCGGTTACGACACAAGAAATGAGAGAGGTGAAACCCTACATAACTTTTTAGAACAAGAGAACTTTTTTGCAATGAATTCATTCTTCAGAAAAAAAAACCAAAAACAAATGGACGTGGATTAGTCCAAACGGTAACACAAAAAATGAATATGATTACATATTAACAAAGGACAAAGAAATAATAAAAGATGTCAGCGTGTTAAATCAGTGTACAATTGGTAGCGACCACAGATTGGTCAGAGCCAAGATACAGATCAATATAAAATTAAATAGAATAAAAAGACTCAAAAACAGCAACTTCAACCTAAACACTCAAACACTGAAGGAGAATTCTGAAGAATATCAAAAAGAAATTAAAACACAGTTACAAAACAAAGACTATACAGATATGAACACCGACGAAATTAACCAGACTATAAAAACAACCATTCTAAACTCTGCTCAAAAAATAACATCAAAACAAACGAAATCAAGTGAAATATTTTCGACAGCAGTGCTGAGAAAAAGAAGAGAATTAACACAATCGAACAAACAAAGAACTGTTGAATTTGTTGAACTAAATAAAACCATAAGAAAAACCATAAAACAAAATAAAATTCAAAAACAAAATGAAAATATACGGCACC